>JXOV01008216.1:55652-71356 GCA_001014945.1 Clogmia albipunctata | reverse complement strand
ATTACTATACAAAATTGTATAAAAAAATTAAAGATTCTTATATGAGATACATTTAAAAGGGGGCTGTATATTATAATAATAGATATTTTTGCTACAAGAGTCAGCTGTTGTTTAATGAGAAAATGAATGTTTCTGAATTGAAAAACGGATTTTACATCCGAGCAGGACCTAAGTTTTTTGCAATCCTTTAAAAAAAACACGAAAAACTCATTGTCTCTATGTGACCGAAAAATATAAAGTTTATCGTTCAAAATAACAACTGAATTTTGACATTGAGAGATTCGCAGATGATGACTTTCTTTTTTTCACTCATGAAAAAAGTGACGCATTACAAATCTCAAATTGACCTAATCAAAGCGAACCTGTCGTTACAAAGTACAAAAAATATGTTATTAATTCACCTGGTTAAAATGGGACCTCCAACGAAGCAAAGAGGAGCGATGACAGCACCGAGAATAGCACAATGGGCTGCCCAAGCTAATTGCTTGGGGCCAAATCCTTCATTGTAGGGAATGCTACGAGCGACCATTCCCGAACCCATCATCGCTGCCATGGACAAAATTATGGCCATCCACCCGTTTCTGCTGACAATGTTTAATAGAGCTGGAGTTCTAAACACTGCCGCTGCACTTAGCGCTGAGATGGCAATTGAGCCGCCAAAATACATATAAGTACTGTGGATCCTGTCTCGGACATACTGGGGCCAAAGCAGAGACTGGTTCATTATAGTCGTTTCCTTTCCCAGTCCCAGTCCATAGAAGCAGAGAGCCCCCAAGCCCAGAGCTGATCCTCCCAAGAGTGCTCCTCTCCCCACAGCGAACGCATTCGGTCCCACAGGAGCCATTAGCCGCTCTTTCAGTGTTGGATTCCTTGTGCGGAGTCTAGTATTGATAGTCTGCCGGGAATCCCGCTGAAATTGGCGCAGCACAATCCCATCATGACGCAGAGTGGATTTAACCAAATTGACCGAAATCAAAGAAGGCTTCGAAGCCAAGAGACGGCAAAACATCATGTAATTTCTAGAATTTTCGAATATTTCAGTATTAAGCAATGATTACCGTTTAATCCGAATACTTACTCTTGTAAACTAGTAAATTGTTAAGATAATTCGTATATTTCGTAGATTATTCAACTTGAACCAGAAACAGATTTCACAATTTTTATCAAAATAACAATACCATTAAATTGCGCCGAAACGTCAAATGTCAAAACTCAATACAGTAAGAACTCCTTATTCGTGGGCAATGATAATCTTATTATTTACTATATAATTCAACAGTTGGAATAAATTTATCTTCAATTATTGAAGGATTTTCAATCATTTCAGATTTTATACAAAATCCCTGAACAAATAAGCACTTAATAACACAATAACCATACGTCTTACTATATATAATTTTGATAATATCATTTTAATTTCCATACAATATACAGGGGGTGTTTTGTGTAACTTTCTTGTTATTTTTATTTCTTGTTATTAACATAAGTCTAGATTTCAAACACAATTCATACACAATACAGCCCTTGATGTAATGATCATACATTTATTTTTTAGGTATTTTAGTGATCACATGTCCATTTCGAGACATTAGGTATTTTACAACATGTTGTTAGCTTCAAACCCTCAAAAGAGCAGGCAACCATGTTGAAAACCTGGAAAAATAACATAGATATTAAAAACATAGTCATGTAGAATAGGGATAAGACTGTAAATAGTTAAGCCCATAGCAATAAGATAACAATGTAAAGTATAAGTTGTCAAAAAGGAGAAAAATAAAGTATCTTGAATCTTGAATCAAACCCTCAAATCATTTCTTTCGCCCTCAGAAATTATTGCACAATTCTTGGCAAAAGAAATTGAAACTTTGATTACAAACGATATTTTTAAATAAAATGAATGTATGTTTCGAACTTACAAAGAAACGAAAATGAAACAGTTTCAGCGCTTTCATTATTTTTAAAAATAAGGAATTTATTGTAAATAAACAATTGATTTGACTTTTTAACATTTGTCTATGATTTTCATGACAGTACAATTGCAAAAAGTTTGAGATTTTAAGGATTAAAAAGGGATGTTTGTTTCATACTTGCTCTTCTTCTTATCCTTCTATAAAGAAAGTATCTTGTAATGGATATAAGTTTTAAATCTTAAATTAAATTAAACTCAGAACGACATTTGGAGGCAAATCGGAAAAATGTTGAAAAATGAAAATTTGGCTGCAAATTTTTGTGGTTTGTTGGCTTCCAAAGGAATTCAGAGTAAGTTCGCTTAGAAAATACTGTGATTTAATCTAATACAATTTTTGATTTTAAGGACCGACAAGCGAATGGAGAATATTAGGCCAGGTATTTGAAATTTCCTTTAAAATTACCTTTTATTGATTCAATCCCTTTTTTTCAGGATGAGGACTCAAATTTATTGGCCAGTTGGGTGTCAGATGATTGCACTCATATTGGACTGTATTGTCCAAGTGGAAAATCATTTGAGATTCTGTACAAATTCGCTGAACAAACCAACGTAATTCAGTGTTCGGTCAATTTATCACAAACCCTACTTCTTTTCGTTGTGAAGGAGGATGGAGAGGAGAGTAGTACTTATAAACCGTTCCTGGTTGAACTCAAGTCCGAGGAGAAATGTACCCCACACCCCCTTCTTGACATGGGACGTACTAAACAAGTCATGGCTCAGTTCCTCTTGACGAAACGCAAACATTTTGAGAAAAATTACAAAGACAAATTTCTGGTAATGATCCATGAGGAGTGCATTCTTCTTTATAGTGTTGTTTTAAAGAAGAACATTTCAACTGACGTCCATTCCGTGGCCAGTAACAAAATAGACTTTGTTAATGAATCGGATTGGTCTGTGGATAAAGGTTCAATCACAAATGAGATTATCGCCAGAAAGTTTATTTGGTGTCAATGGGATCCAGTCATTCAATCTCTGTACTATATCCATTATAAACCTTCTGCGAGAACGTCCATGTCCCTCGATAAGGACGAGTCAAGTGAAACTAACATGAGTCCCACTCTCAGCGCTTTTCAATTCCATGACGATGGTCAACCGACAGAGACTGTGGTAAGTTCTAGGAAGTTCACCTGTGAAGTGAACTTGCAAGAAATTAGAGTTGATCCCTAAAGTAGAATTTGTCATTACCATAAACTTGGGAAAACATTCATCATCATTCCCTAATTATATATTTTTTCTTTTAAATTCCAGCTTAACATTCCACTTAATTTGCCGAAAATTCCTACCAATTCCTCTGATTCAAAAATCATGTACGAAGATGACACGGTACCCTTGAGGATTCATGACTCATCTTTAAATCTAGTCATTGTCTCTAATGAGATTGGCATGCTATTCGTATGCCATTACTACCTCTACCAGCCACCGGCTAAAACGGAAGAGGATTCCGAGAGCACAAATCAAGTACATTTCGCGTATTCTGTCACAATTCTACACCACGGATGCGTCGTTCACTGCGTTATTCCGGGAATCGAATGGGACGTGGCCAAGCTGATGAAACCCACGTTCACAATGCATGGTGAACACCACATGCTGGTCTTTCAGTCGGACATGTTCATACACTTATTGGATATTGGCGTCTCTCACGAGCCTTGCTGCCATATCGTGTGTCCACCATTCAATAAGCAGCCCATCACTCATTTAGTTCCCTGCCTCAAATGGGGGAACTTGGCTTATGATTCAGGTAGGTTTTGCATTCAATTTGGTTAAGAGATGGTAAATTTTAATTTAATTTGAAGAGAAGATTGTTCCAAAATTAACACAAGATTTTGTATCTTGAAAACCAGGAGCCGGTTTTTGTCACTACACCGTTTATTTAACTTTTAATGTAAAAAGTATGTGAATACTGTGACTTAATTTAATTTAAGATTCCACATCATTATTACTTAAGTAGTTTTGTCCGCTTTTCGATTAAAATTGACGATTGTTCATACTTTACAATAAACGTAATGAGTCACAGGCGTCGAAGCTATGACAATTAAGCATTAATTTTGGGACATTCATTACATAATTAATTAATTATGTTACAGGTAATAAAATGTATATATTCATATTTATTTTTCACAGCTACTTTAGATATTGTTTCAATAAACATAACGAAGAACCACATGATTGAGGCTTTCAAAGCGGACGATTCTCTGGACAACAGAATCAGTATAATTCACTATTTTATGGTGCATTTGAATGACATGGAAGCGGTGTCTGAACTATTGGCTTTAATACTTGAACATCCTTTAAATTTAGACAACATTTCACTGTTGAAGGAGGCATTAATCGGAGGAACTTACGCCAGTGTTAAAAAGGGTCTTCCTTCTGAGGTAGCCAATATGATCCGATTTCTTCCTTTGACTCTTTCAAACTCCCTTAAACCGATTCAAGCAAAAGTTTCCAAGCTGACGGTTGGAATTTCGCATGAAACTTTATGGAACACGACAATGATGCTTCTTAGTCCCCAGCAGAGGCTCTCTCCATTCCGGAGCGATATTTGGACACTTCTTTGGGAGCGATTGAGTGAGAACAAAGAACTGGCCCGGTTTTCTTCAGAGCCAGTTGTCGAGAAACTAATGTTCAGTTTGGCTTGTTACCAGCCGGAAGCTCTGTCCCGCTGCACCACGCCCATGAGTCCGATGAGCAGTGGTCCCAAGTTTGGCGCTGCTGAACTCTTGTCCATTTCCCATCGTAACTATGGCAGCAACGACCTCCCCTTTCTCGAGTTTGAAGAGTGCACCGCCAGCAAACAAGAGATTGTCATCTCTGTGAACTTGAGAGAAATGTGCGTCCACCTCGTTAAACACACCGCAAAACAATGTGTCGGGTTTAGATGGCTCAACAACTGCTACGATCAAGCTCCAACTTTTGTCCATGCAGTTGCTTCGCAGTTTGCAGCAGCTCAGTATGAAATTTCCAGAGCTATTTGCGTTTTGGTTTGCAGAGCCTCGGGTGTTGATGCCAGAATTGAACCAGGAAGAGGATTCCAGCTAATGTAAGTTTTATTTTCTATAATTGTGTCAAAGATTTAATTACAAAATACTTTAAGAATGAGTGAATCACTATGCATTTAAGATAAAAAACGGGGGTTTCCTTAGTTAGCAACAAAACTCGACAATTAAAAAAAGCAATGTCATTGTAATTATTTTTATTTATTTAATTATATCATTACATAAAATCCATTAGTATTATTATATTTTTGTTGTAGAATACCATAGTTTAATTTTAATATTTTGTATCTACAATTTATAGATGTAATCAACACTAATTAACAATAAGGTTGTATGGATCTGTGGTGGTATTAGTAGTGAATCGTCATCAGCCGGATACCATTGTTTTTAGTTTTTTAGTTGAATAAATTACCTATATCTAACATAATCGGCTGTAGAAATTTTTTAATCGGAAACAATAAAAAACAAATGATTTTCCACAATTTAAAACTTAACAGTTCTAAATGATTTTTTCTTTATATTTATTCAGTTTATGAAAAAAATTAAAATTGTCATCTTAAATTTTTAAATTATTTTTAAATTTTATTTTCTAGTGATCAAATGTCCAGCGCAAGGCAATACGCATTTTACTACACGTTGGAGAGGTATGCGTCTGCTGTTCAGTCCTTGGCGTATCCTTTGCCTCAGGGATTTTCCTCGTTTTACGCATATTTGGGCTACAAAACACTGCCCTACAGCTTGTTCTTACAATATGTTCAGCACTTTGCATTTGAGCTGCAGATTGACGTGATGAAGGCCATCATGAGCGACATTGGCGAAAGTGAGGAGGGAGTTCGACGCAAATTAAATTTGCTCTCACTGCTGCCCAGATCTCGTGCCAAAAGGTTGTTAAACAAGTGGAACCACCCGGCCAGTGTCCATATTCGTGCTCGAGATCATGCCACCGGTCTTTTATCCGGAGTTCCTGTGTTGAAAAGGAATTCCATCTCGTACACGAAGAGTAAATCTAGTCAGAGTAACTACTCAGCCATAAAAGACAAAATTGGTCCATTGGACACATTCCTGGATCTATTGACCGCCAAAGCTAGTCTAAATGAAATTGACTTCAATCTTATTATCGATGCCACAATCAACAGTTTGGAAGGGGTTCATTTGAAGTAATTTGGTAAGTACTTTTATTATATATAAGTACATGGAACATAATTAGTTGCACATTTTTCAATAAAAAACTATTTCTCTAACCATTGATAAAAAATAATGTAATAAGTTTTTAAAAAATAAATTTAAATATTTTTTTTAAAAATTTAAAAATCCCGTCAAAAGCTTTGTCAGGAAGTTAAGGTTATAAAAATTTGCCCGTCGAAAGGAAAAACTGTTTTTGCACTTTTAAATAAATTATATCAATATAATTTATTATTAATCTTTTACTATCAGCATTTTTTATTTGATAATCAAAAATAAAATTCAATCTATTTAAAACCATGTCAAAAATATTGCAGCATATTAGGAACTGTATTGTTAACGAAGAAATCAAAAATGAAAAATTTTGCAATAACATATCCGATAAAGCTGAAACTTTTATTTAAATAATAGGTGGCCGAACTTTTGAGTATAAATAGGCACAACCTAAATGTAAAATGAAATTGATTTTTTTTATTTACCAATCGAAAGGGTGGCCTACAAATTCTAATTCTTTGTACTTGACCAAAAAAAAGTGTTAGTAACCTTTCGTGACAATGAAATTTGAGAAATAATTGACCGTAAATTATCCACGTTGTTGTGTTGGGTTTCATTAGTTTGTGGAGAGAATCGCAACCGTAATTATCCCTAAAGATCATCACGAGAGATCGGCTATAGATTGAAGTAATTTATATACGCCGACAACATCTTAATCGTATATTGTCGGGGGATCTGTGTAGAGCTCTCACAAAAAGCAGATCGTTTTTGTTCGAATGTTCTCAGCCATTTTTTAACGTTGATTGATTGACAAAGGTGGTGAGAAATATCGTCTTTAATATCTCTAAATTTTGGAGTATTACGTAAAACGATGGCGACCAGAGCAGTTGTAATTTTGTTAGTCACGTTGACTTTAACTAACGAATGCTGTAAGACAATTCCATTGTTAAAAATGAAAGTAAAATTAATTAAGTGAAATTAAACAGTTCAACAGTCGACTAGAATTGACCCGAAATTAGACTTTGAAACTACTGAGCAGGATGATTCAAAGGGAGTTAAGCGGTATGGAGTAAGAGTGATTGTAGACGCCTCAAAATTTATAAACGGAAGGAGCAGTAAAACAGCAGAATCTGAAGTGTTTAAAAGCATTCAGTTGGGAGATTCGAAAAACAAGAAAACCATTGGAATTCAAACTGATATAATTTTTGAGGACAGTAAGGAGGAGAAAGCAGATTCTGATGGAAAAGACGACGATCCAGAAAATGCAAGTGTTCCAGTGTTCAAAGGAAAATCCGTTGATAAAGAAAATGGCGCAAAACCAAATACAAAGATTTATTATGACTTTACAAGTGATGGAGATCAGCCTGTCTTTCCAGTGGTTGACGACGACAGTTTTAGGAATATTAACTGGTTCCATTTTCAACCGCCTTCCAGTGGATTGTGGACAACAGCTAAGCCTAAAACACGTCAATTTAATGGTACTTTAAATGAGTATTTGAAGATCTTTATTACATTAAATTTTCTTATTATAGACCATCGGAATTTTATTCCTTATGAGATAGGAATTAAACCACCTCCCAACACCAATCTACAAGTTCAACCATGTAAATGTAATTTTCATGATGACCACATTACACGGCATTTAAAAGACCGACCCGGTTATACTCCAGAATCTGGAAATTCCTATGACAGCTTTTCTGGTTTACCAGGAATTGATGAGAAATTGGAATATCCTTTTCGTGGATAAATAAAAGATGAATTTTTAATTTTGTACGTTTATTCGACGAAAATACAATATATTTGGTCATTAATTTGGTTTCAATTGTAGTCTTGGATTATTTGTAATTCCTATTCTATTTGGAATTATGGTGTATGGATGCTGTATGTACTAACTTTTCCATCTTCATCGACGGTGGTAGTGGCTGCCTTATAACCACTTTGCTTTCCATTAATGTTGTGGTTCTCACTTTCCGCTGTGGATAGGTAGCCGTAGGTTTTTGGTCTACCAGAAGCGTCGTACTGAAAGAAATTGACATTTTTATTACATAAAGTACCTATTGAATAAAAGTAAAAAAAAGAATATCTGATGCCTTATTATTAAATGATATACGAAAAATATGACAGATATGGGAAAACATTTCACAGAATTACACGAAGGTTTAGAAAAAAGCATGAATTTAACCACATTTGTTAAAAAAAGCTACTTCTACTATATAAAATACATCAAATAATTTATGTGTTATGATACACAATATCGTATTACCAGAGGTAGGATTAATAGCCATACACCCCTCCACGTATATCGCCCTCTCTGCCTTTCACAAATACTGAGCCTAAATCGTTGCTATCGATACAGTATTTCATATAATATTCATTTAAACGATCTTGAGGAGCATTAGAATGGGATAGAAAATAAGTGTAATTAAACTCGTCACCCCACACTAGGGTAGTGAAGGTCTGTTTACTTTAAAAGAAGAGTTTGGCGATATTACTGTCTACAGTCTACTACTTCTAAAAGATGAAGAATACTATTGACTAGTTAAGGTATTAAATAGTTGAAAATTTGTCATTTTTTACCTGTGTTCCTGACGCCCACTTTGAGCTATTCTCCCACGATTTAGTGCGCGCAAATTTTCCACTTCCTGCTCCTCCAAACGAATTATCAAAGCTACTGCTTCCAAATCCATTACCAAAGGTCGAGCTTCCACTTAAGGCACTTCCAGTTTGAACTTGAGATGCCTGCATTCGGGCTAATCGTTCTGATTCGCTCATGTAATCAGAGAGACCACTTTGCGAATCAAATACTGAAGAGCCTCCGAATCGTGTGCCCAATTGATTTCCATCGAACGATGAAGAAGAGGAGAGAGAGCTGGATCCCACGGATGGATAAGTGTAGACTGGATATTGGTAACCACCGCTACCGCTGTTAGACGACGTTGAAGATGAAGACATGTATTTGGAAGAAGATTCAGGGATAATTTGAGTGGGAACATAGGAATTTCCACTTCGCTGGAAACTGTCTTGTCGGGAGAATTGCGATGAACCTCCACTGGGGATAACAGGATACATTATAGGAGTAGATTGTCCAGAGTTGAAGGACTCCGATGTGGAAGAATATCTGGAGTTTGAGGGAGAATAAATTGGCACAACGGGTTGTTGCATGTTTGAAGAGAAACGTTCGGAATGGCTAGAAAATCTCTCCGAACCCCCGGAAGGCATAACAATTGGAATGGGCACGGCTTTAGATTCGCTGACTCGAGAAACGTGACTGGAATACCGTTCTGATCCACCAGATGGGACAATAATAGGCACTGGTTGGGCCTGAACGGAAGAAATTCTCTCCGATCGTGATGAATAACGTTCTGATCCTCCCGATGGTACAATAATTGGAACAGGTTGAGCCTGGGTCTGGGAGAATCGTTCTCTGTGAGAGCTGTACCTTTCAGAACCACCGGTTGGGTATACAATGGGAATTGGAGCGGCCTGAGTTTTAGAGAATCGTTCAGAGTGAGAAGAGAAGCGTTCCGATCCTCCAGTGGGCACGACAATTGGCATTGGTTGGGCTTGCATAGAGGAAACTCGTTCAAAGTGCGATGAATAGCGTTCAGATCCTCCGGAGGGCATAATTATTGGAACAGGCTGGGCTTGAACGGATGAAATGCGTTCAGAACGGCTTGAATACCGTTCAGATCCTCCTGATGGAACTACGATTGGCATAGGTTGAGCCTGAACTGAAGAAATTCGCTCAGAGTGGGATGAATAACGTTCTGATCCTCCTGATGGCATAATAATTGGAACAGGTTGAGCTTGAACCGATGAAATCCTCTCCGAATGGCTAGAGTAACGTTCAGATCCTCCACTTGGAACAACAATTGGAATCGGTTGAGCCTGAACAGAGGAAATTCTCTCTGAATGACTGGAATACCGTTCAGATCCCCCTGAAGGGACGACAATTGGTACTGGTTGAGCTTGAACGGAAGAAACTCGTTCAGAGTGAGAAGAGTAACGTTCAGATCCTCCTGATGGGACAATTATTGGAACAGGCTGAGCTTGGACCGATGAAATACGTTCGGAGTGGGATGAATAACGTTCAGATCCTCCAGTGGGGACAACGATTGGCACTGGTTGGGCTTTAGTTTCACTGATTCGCTCCATATGAGAGGAATATCGTTCTGATCCTCCAGATGGCACGACAATTGGAATAGCTTGGGATTTCGATTCAGAAACCTGCTCTGATTGACTAGAGTAACTCTCAGAACCGCTTGAAAGTGGAATGATGGGGATTTGTTGTTGTTGTTGCGATACTTCGTTGGTGCTAGAAGAGAAGCTCGATTGTGATTCACCCCCGCTTGGATATCCACTGACAATTCCAACTCCCATTATTCCCGATCCTCCTCCAAGTGACTCGGCTTCGCTATTCGTTGAGAAACTTGAGCTATTTTAAAGATAAAAATTAAATCAATTATTAATTTTTAATAATAGATATTGAACTATATTACTAGATAAATAAATTATAATATACATTTATTGAAAAACTGCTATTATTAATGATAAAATTTGTAGATAGGCTTTTTTTCATACACGGACACAAAAAATGGCTTTTTCAAAACTAAATTTGATAAATTACAAATCAGAAATTCCATATCTTGAAATAGTATTTAACAAAAAACTTAAAATTAATGTTTAAAATGTTTACCTTCCAGATGTTAATCCAGAGGAGCCAGAGAAAGCACCCTCTTCAACTACAACATCATCTGCAACTCCGTACTGTTGTAAGCGTTCAGTGGCACTTTTCTTAGCCGTAGACACAGTCTCGCTATGTTGGTCATAGTGTCTAAGATTTGTGGTTTAAACATTTTAGTATTGTGAATTCTTTCATGTGCAATTTTTCAAACGTATTTAATGGGCTATGTGCAATTATTTAATAAAATATAATACACAAAAACTTACTGGGAATATTTTGTTTCTAGATTAGGGTTCCAATCCGGTGAAGGGCCATCAGCTCTAATTCCTGAAAAAAGAAAATTAAAATTTTAGAATGATGCCTCAGTATATGTTTTACCTAATTCTAAAAAATTATATGATTTTTAAATATTATAATTGGTTGTTATGATTTTTTTGAATGAAAAACAAGTAATATTAACTTCAAACCGAATGATAAATAAAAAAGAGCAAGTAATAGATAAGAAAGCTTAGTGCGAAAGCTCTTTGATTTGAAATTTAGATAGTGTTATATTATTATTTAATAATACGAGTAGAACATTATTTTATAACCGATTAGCTAATGATGAAATGCTTTATATGACCTACCAGCTTTGGGTTATCAGGTGCATGTTTTTAGCAGAGTGAAATTACTTATCGACTTGATTACGAAAGGTCAATTACTATATAATGGACTATATAACGAAGGCAGGAAATGATAATAAATAATAAAAACTTCTGAAACTACCATAACATCCAGTTCACTATAGACTGTTTTTCTGATAAAAATAGTACAATGTTCACTTCTGAGTTGGCATGAGGAAATGCCACAGTAAAAGCAATTAATTGCAATGGTAATTAATTATAATTTCAAATGTGATAATATTTATAATCCTTTTTATGCCAAGAGACCCAGACGAAACATTAATTTTTTGTTAAATAATCATATGTTAATTAATATTAATTATGCTAGACGTCACAGATTAATTTAGAATGATAAACCCAGATTCGACTCCAGTACAAGCTGTGATTTTTAATATTGTTTTCTCGTTCATACTACAAATATTTTGTGATTGGCATTTGTATAAATACAATTGAAAAAATAATTTCCACGGCCTTCGTTATAAACAACTCTAATAGTCAATTCTAATTGTTCAACAAACAGGTTTTCAAAGCTCGTTTCGAATATGTCTTCTAAAAATTTCTTTAAAAGACTGGTGATGTTTTGTTTTAGTAACAAAAACAAGCCAATTGATGTAGAAAACCTATACAGAATCATTTTTATTTACTAAACATATAACATAAGATTTATAAAATTGCTAATCAATTGTGAATAGTAAAAAAATTGACAAAGAAATAATTTTGATAGCTCTAAATGTGACAACCCATTTTGTTAGAACTTGACTGAGTTTGTTGTGTCATAAGAATAATTTTATTATGCTTTTTCGGTTTTTAATGATAATTTTACTATTAAATTAAATGCTGATAAAGTTGGTTATGAACGAAGAAAGTATAAAAATTGTTCATTAGATCATTTAACATCGCACACTAGGGCAGTATAGGTCTGGGCACTTTACAGGATATGTTAAATTTCTATTAAAGTAATTGCAAAGCATCTACAGTGCTTGATTAAAATACATTAGAATGAATAGAAATATGAAACTAATTCAATTTCACCAACATCTTTTTTAATGTAATCCATCAATTTGAAATTAATTAAGCAGAAGAACAATATAACAACATTGAGTTTTTTACTTCTGTGGCAAGTTACTTTTTAAAACTTTCAAAATTTGGCTTAACCCTCCACTAACATAATTTATTTTTATCAATATATGTTTGAAAATCAATATTAATTAATAATTTCCACATATCCACTATAAGCACTAAATTTTGTATAATTTAAGTAATAAATATCCATTTATATGTACCATGAATTATGGTTAGGGCGACACAAAATATGAAAACCGACTTCATATTGATGGGACACTTTTCACAAAACTTAACACTATATTAGATCACTTTTGGTAGGTTCCTCTTTTCCTTTAGACCGGCCTGGTTGAGTACTAAAATTTAACTGGCATTTCGCACAGCCAATTCTTATAAAGAAATCTTGGACCAGTCCGAAAATGAAGAAAAAGTTATCAATCCATTGCTGCTCCTTGACCCGGTAATCTATGGTCAGTTTTTCGAAATGAGACAACCAACAATGAAATTGTCACAAGGCTGAAAGCTGCTATACTTTAAAGAAGATTTCAAATTTTATTATTTAATGCATCACTAAACATGATATTTTCTTTTGAAGAAAAGTTTTCAATTATTAAAAAATGAAGATCTATAATTATGATAAAAAATATTTAAAATAGTCCTTATATATACAAAAACTAGTTTTCTCTTTAATTTTTTACAATAAAAAACACACTCTTTAAAGACTTTTATTGATGAGGTAATTTAAAACTAATTAAAAATTTAACTCGAAAATGATCCCAAAAACAAATTTTCTTCTTTGTTTCTTTTGATTAAATACCAGGACCTCGTCAATACAATTTCGAGAACGGATGGCTTTATTATTTCTCTTTGTGATAAGTTTTTTCGTTGATAAGTGTATTATTTTCGTTAAACATTGAACTGACTTTGGTAATGAATTTTCAGAATTAAAGCCTTATCTTCATGGCGACGACATTAATTGAAAATCTGTGTGTTTTGAGCAAGATGTTTTTGTTGTCTGGCATTCTGTTTATAAAACAGAAAATTCTCAGAATTTATTCCACTTCAAATGAGATGGAATACGAATCGGATTAGCCTGGAAATAGACTAATCATGATAAGGGTTGGAAAGCTTATTTTCAAGCTTTAGACTGCTTTAGGCTAATGAGGAACAGTACTAGGCAGAAAGTGTTAAGGCATGTTTCTTTCAAATTTGAGATGTTTCTTTTTAAACATCCTTTTTAATATAAATTCGATTTTTGTTAAGATTGTCAAGTCAATAGAAAATTGCAAATTGCGACCAAAACTAAGACATAATTATTTATCATTTTATCCTAGTCTTTACATTCTTTTTATTAATTTCAATATTTATATAACAGTATGTAAAGTACTGTATTCTTTGCGAGACCAGTGAAAAAAGGAACGGGAGAAGCAAATGACGATTTTTTGTTGTAATTTTTATAATATTTTTGAATTTATTTTAAATAAGTAAAAATTAAGATACTATACTTAAATATTTTATTTGAGATTAGAGTTGATGTACGAGTATATTCATTGCGAGTAAAATATTTTGTAAAACTGTAAATAATCAATAAAAACACATTTTGATCTCTTGTATCAGCATCGATTGTTTTCTAATAATAGACAAATGAAAAATCAGTAAATTGTTTTTAAAATAGTATTATTAGGCATATAATATAAATATCATGTGAAATTATTATATCATAATACGATGATAAAACGTTGTTTTAGCTGCTTAAGATTTTACTGTATAAGTGGTCACTTTTCCATTATCGTTAATCGAGGTTGTGGCCTGTCTGTGTGATTGCCTTTGTCCATTGACGTCCGAAGAAGAGGAGAACGATGAGGTCGACACACCTACAAAACCGGGTTGACCACTGGAGACTGATACAACTGGAGTTTCACCGCCAAATCTGGTGTCCAAATTAGGGGAGTTCTATAACAAGAAAAATTATTCAAATATCATAATAGGATAAGGAAAGAACATTTTTAAAATCCCACAAAAAGTAAGCTTTCGTTGTTAATAAAAACAGCTGACTATATCCTTGCAGTACAAATTACTATTCTATTTATTTACTGGATTTTGTGGAATTAGAGATGCGGCTTGATGGAAACCTCCTGGTCCATAAGAAGCTGAGGCTCCAGCGAAGTTTGGAGCATAGAATCCAGATCCTTGGGTACCAGCTCCACCTCCACCTCCACCCCCATAATGTCCATGTTGGGCCCCTTGGCTGAATTGGCTCTGAAGATGGGCCTGATGGGCGAGTTGTTGGTTCAGGAGACTAGACGATGGAATAAGTTAAAAATTTAATAATGTTCATAATAACATTTCTATGTAATTTTTATTTTTAAATTTATGTTAGTAAAGAAGAAATTAAGTATTGGAAAGAGTTACTCATAAGAATAGGCATGTGAACCAGAGGAAGCAAAGGCAAAAGCTGCTGCACCAGGTGTAGAATAAGTCATTGTAGCTGCACTAGAAATTATTACACAATCATTAGAGAAATAGAGTTGTATAAATAATATTCATGCAAAACATCTTCGATGGAAATATAATTTAAAAGATTTTAATACAGGGCCACCCAAAAATGGTTTCATTTTGATATGATCCAAAAGCGAGTAATTTTTATAAAAGCAAAGTGCAATTATTTCATTGCAAAGAGGATGATATGTCGTCATTAAAAACAATAATTGTTTAACGAAAGCATTAAAACTTCTAAAATTTACTATAAAAATGTAAATAGTGTAGGTATAAATTTTTTTAAACTTATACTTCCCTTCTTCGATGACACAACAACCGTTACCGGCCTGGGTCTAACCGTAAAACTACTTACGTAAGCAAAGTTTAATAATGCTCCCTCTATTCATTGAAAATCGAAATCCAAGTCTCCAAATCAACAGCACCATTAACAAACGATTTTTATATGTACTAAATAGCTTATTTATTAACAGGTTTTGCCATTGAAACATACTACGAAGAAGACCATCNCAATAACCGTTACCGGTCTGGGTCTAACCGTAAAACTACTTACGTAATCAAAGTTATTGAATGTTCCCTCTATTCAATGAAAATCGAAATCCAAGTCTCCAAATCAACAACAGCAGCATCATCCACAAACGATTCTTTATATGTACTTTATA
>JXOV01008216.1:7453-55611 GCA_001014945.1 Clogmia albipunctata | reverse complement strand
CCGGCCTGGGTCTAACCGTAAAACTACTTACGTAAGCAAAGTTTAATAATGCTCCCTCTATTCATTGAAAATCGAAATCCAAGTCTCCAAATCAACAGCACCATTAACAAACGATTTTTATATGTACTAAATAGCTTATTTATTAACAGGTTTTGCCATTGAAACATACTACGAAGAAGACCATCCCTTTCATAACTTTTATCTGTATGCATTCATTGAGTGGCAGCAAATTACTAGTATTATAGAAAGATTCGGTTTATGTCTTTGACTCTATGCATTACAACCAAACTTTAAAAACCTGTCTGGTTAAACGAATAGTATTATACCACTTACAGCTTGTTACATTATAATATTTGCTTCTTTTTTTCTTTTGAGCCAAATGAAAGATAAGGATTTTAAAGTCTAGATACATTAAATTATCAAAGTTATTAAAAAAATTTCGTCTTTTTCTATGGGAAGCATTTGGCTCATATAATTTTTATAAATGACAAACCTTCCTCTTTAAAATGAAAAAAAAAACATCCATTGATTTCTTTTAAAAATACAAAATGTTTTTCATATCAAAATAAAACCTCTTACTGAGACACCATATACTTTTCTTTCACGTATAATTTTATAGATAATTTTTTTAATTTAGGAACTGGAATAATGCAGAATAACAACAAAATATGTTTTAATTATGTACACGCTCTTAGATGTTGCAAATAATTTTTGATTGATTCTATTTATGAATCACACTAATATTTTGAAAATATCTTATAAAACTCATTTATTTAATTTGGGAAAATACGTGTGTTTTGCATAAAGTGAATTCAATTTAGCGGAACACATAATAATTCTATTACAAAGACTGTATAATTAATAAGGTAAATCCACACAAATTTGAATATTTCAAAGATGTTTCATGGTCAGAGAGACGTAAAATTATTAGATAATAAAACAAAATCATTCAATTTGAATAACAAAATCAGTTCTTACTTTTGGAAATTGGCTCCAAACTGCTTCCAGAAGCCTTGTACCCAGTTGTTGTAATCGTTTGGTGTGGCGATTGGAGGTACTAGGGGAAATTGGGATAGGAAATTGGAGGAGCCGACACCAGCAAAACCCGTTCCCCCACCTCCAAAAAAGGCACCATTATTCGCATAAGGGTATTTAGTTCCATAATTCACACCATTACCATAGAGGTTACCACCACCCCCTGATCCAAAGCTCCCTGAAAAGGCACCTGCCCCGGCTCCAGCTCCCGTCGACGAACTGTAAGCTAAAGGATAATTTTTAAACAACTATGATAGATATTTGTGAATTTTTGTATAAAATTGGTACTATGACAATAAGATGTCAAAGACGTTTTTATAACACTAATGCTTTAAAGAATTTTTTAAATCACTATTGTTTTTTCTTTAGTAATAAAGTGCGTCTACTTAAACTATTTTCAAGATAGGGAGAAAAGATATAATAATCCTTTCTTTATCACTCCGAATGTATATGACAGAAACCTAAAGTTGAAAAATGTTGATTTTATAAAATTAATAAAAAAAAAACTTTAAAACACGGTCGATAAGCGTTATTAAACACACAGAAACGTAACTTAAAAAAACCATTATGTTGAATAATACCTAACCCATNAACTTTAAAACACCTAAACCTAAAAATACCATTATGTTAAATAATACCTAATTCACCTAGAACAATTTTAGATTAACCTTAATTATAAATTATATTTTAAAAATT
Organism: Clogmia albipunctata; assembly: GCA_001014945.1. Lineage (NCBI taxonomy): Eukaryota > Metazoa > Arthropoda > Insecta > Diptera > Psychodidae > Clogmia > Clogmia albipunctata. The sequence goes on along the minus strand of JXOV01008216.1, from coordinate 53,880 downwards.
GATATGTATAGGTGCTAGTACTTATACTATATGTTTCGAAATCATTCCTAGGAATATAACGTAACACTGTAAGTTCAAGAAAAATATCTATTTTAGACCAATAAGTCAATGCTAGGTGCTCTATTAATTTTCTCGTAGATGTATATTTCGCAAAATATTTACTTAGTTTTTAAACCATTCACTTCAAACTGAATCCTATATGAATTTGGTTAATTTGATAAAAATCTTTTACGGAGGTCACAAATTAATAATATTTAAACAGCAATTTTTGCAATAAAAACGTCTTTGACTGAAAAAATGGAACTAGATGCACAAAAACTATTTAACGGTTGGTTTCTTACCAGCTGTAGCAACACCCACAAAGAAGAACAAAGAAGACACCGTAAACTGTAACATTTTGTACTGAACTTTTCTGCAAAGTAAGACACTCAACATTAATGCGCAATCACTTGCAATATGTGGCTTTTGAAATTATGCAATTCTTTGGAGAGTAGAGATTAGCGCAGGCAGAAAATAGAATATAACAAATGGACAAAAAATAACGTAAACACAGATTCCGCTTCTGTATGTTTCGTAGAGTGACAAAAATGGAGTAACTGGTGACGAAATGGGACCTTGAACGAGTAGTCAATATTGCCTTGACCACGACAAAACACAAAACGTCCTCGCGATCACTTGATAGTACTCAAAAGTCAAAACCCGGGTCTCATCAGCAGAATATTAATTGATTTGTTTGTTCGACGAAATCACTTTCAAATAAGTCACCCAATTTTTACTGAAAATTTCTTTTAATTAAAGACGACACAAACGCGCGTGTAGAATTTTGAGTAAAGCAAAAACCAAGTCGTGTTTTGTTAGATGGATTGACCGAGACACTAATCATAGTTGAACTATATCAGAATCAAACTGGAAATCGCCTTGGCTAACACTTGAAGAACATTTTTAAGCACTTACTCTCTTGCACGAATGTTTCAAGAATAAACGTCTGACTCAGTTTGCAGATTCTCTTATAAAGTTTCACCTCAGATCCGGTGACCAGCAAAAAAAACACGTCTTTCTTTGCGATTGAACTGATATATTCATATATAAATTGGCGAATTGTGGTGCTAAATTTAAGTAGAGAATTAAACCTCAAAGGTTCTCACATAAACAATTTAGAACTACACGAGCAAATGATTTTTTTTTCTGCTTATACTGATATGGCTAGTGGTGATGTCTGTCTCTGCTGCGGAACCAAGATTGACATCTCTAGCAAAATTGATGAATATATTATCATCGTTTCAACAAATAACAGAGGGGTCTTGATTATTGAAAGACTCAGGTTCAACTATTAAATTACTAAAATAACATCCATTAGACTTTTACAACCAGTTTTATAATTTAAGTACATAATAACGAAAAATTTAAACTACATTATTATAAAGTTTATGAACTATGTTCCGTATAAAATGTTATTCTAAAATGTATAGTAATTCCATAAATATGAATTAAATTTGGGAATGTGGGAGATACATGTAAACTAAAATTAATACTGAAATAAACCGGTTTCTAGAAATTAATTTAATTAACAAAAATAGCTTTAAGCAGGTCATAAGTATTACACACTTTTCAAAAGAAAATACCATTGAAATACATAATAAAAAATTTAGATTAAGAAATAGTAAACAAATCGGAATCTAAGACCGGATCGCACCGCCATATAAAAAAGTTCAGGTTCAACGATTTGACCTCCATTCACAGGTGGGATGATATTGAATAACAACTATTCGCTTAGCTAATATTCGTGGTGACGTTGGGTCTTCCCCATGTGTATTCTTTATTACCTTGACCTTCGGTACAGAAAACAGTGGTGATTCGAAGGAAATATTAAGAACCGGTTATTATTACAATTTAGAAAAGAATAATATCGTAAAACAAAGCACTTTAATTTCAATAAAATATCATTTTATCTATAAACTGCCTATAAAATAAGTACTAAAATCTTGAATTCAGATTATACTTGTTTTTCTATTTCGTTCAAAAAAAGCTACAAACGGTTTTTGATTTAAAAAATAATATATTATGTATTTAGAATCATTAATTTGGGGATTTGAATTATAAAAAATAATTAAATTATTTGTCCATTCTGGAAAGATATTATAGTCGCTTATAGTATACAAATAAATCGATAAGGCAATATTAAATACTAGGTTTTTTTAATGTTGCGAGCATAGTGATTCTTTGAAAGAAAGCCCGTGTATTAATTTATGCTTAAGGGTCGTATTTCATAAAAGATTAATTTTTGAATAATATAACCCAAAATCTAAAAAAATATCCCTTTTTTAAAATTTAAAATTAATTTTTTATGACAATTTCTGAGTGGAGATAATTATATATTTTGTCCCCCTATTGCGCATAGTTTAAGTAGTCGTAATTCATTCGAGAGGTACAATATATGTTATAATTAACTATTCTGGTGCTTTAAAGAATTCTTTGAAGCACTTGTGCTATAAAAGAACAGAAAATATTAAATCTCAATTTCGTAGGCAATGCTATTTTCAAACGTTTGGCAATATGAAGTAATTTTCTTTATTTTATGAAATATGACGTCCACTTAGTACTTATTTCTATATCTAAATTAGGGTTTTTGGGTTATACAAACAATTAAAAAAATTAATAACTATTTTATTTGCAATTTGGCAAAATTTAATTAATGAAATATATCCAACATTTTACTTTTTATTATTCTTATAAGAAAATAAATATTTATTGTTATTTATACTTGTTTTTATTATTAAATTCCCATCAAAATATTATCATAATTAAAAATAACCTTGAATGAATGACTTGTAAAACAATGAACAAATTCCTAATTTCCTTTATTCGAAAGAACTTATGAGCCAGCAATTCCGACAGTACAAAAAATGGATACTTTTAAAACAAACTTACAAATGATTGGCACCTGTTGATGGGAAGCCCCATAAGAAAATTCGAGTCATGTGTTATAACTGGTTTTATTTATTTTAATAGTAAATTACATGTTTAATAAAATAGTTAAAATTAAACCATGAATTTAGAAGATAGTTTACAATCTAAATATGAGCCCATTAGTAGAAATTTCTATTTTTTATTTGTGTTGTAATTTAGAAGAAGAATAAAACCGAAAGATTGAAAAATTACTGTTGGAAATGGTACAAATAATAAGAGTAAACGCTATTCTAAAAATAATTAGATACATTCGGGGCGAAGCGCGTCTTTTCTTAGAATTTGTTATAGTAATCTGACCACAACATACCTTTTCAAAGGTGTTTCATCATTGACAATCATCGTCAAAGACCGCAACTTTATAACAAATCCTCTAATCATATTTTTATTATTTCCTCTTCTCTGACGTCTTCTTCAATTACCGTTACTTTCGGTTCATAAAATCGTAGTCTGATTCCACCCTTAAGATAACGTAAGTTTGCCTTTATTGGGATCCAAATCAACCTAGGCCACTTTAAAGATGGTCCTTCTTATACCAATATTTAATATTTTTCACACCCAAGGCGTCCATCCTTCATATAATACAGCTAAATTATCCACATTAATCGCCTCTTTAATCATCCAATCGACTTGCTCTTGAANTTCCACCCTTAAGATAACGTAAGTTTGCCTTTTTTGGTATCCAAATCAACCTAGGCCACTTTTAAGATGGTCCTTCTTATACCAATATTTAATATTTTTCACACCCAAGGCGTCCATCCTTCATATAATACAGCTAAATTATCCACATTAATCGCCTCTTTAATCATCCAATCGACTTGCTCTTGAACGGTTGCTCGTTTTGAAGGATCTGGATCTTTCCCCTCTAATTTCATTCTTATTCTCCTCCACACTCCTACAGCATACAAATTCTGTTTAGGCTGGACCTCTGACCTAGACTTTAATCTTCCCATACAATCTCTCTGGTCTTCTTCCATTCTTAATTGGTCAATATTCTTCGATAAATTTCCCAGCACTTCATCAAAATGTTGCACAATCTGCGAAACTTTCTCATTAATCGTTTCAATTGGGAATTGTTTCCAATCCTTATTCAGAATAATTAAAAGGACATTATTCATTTGGTCGATAAATGTCTCATGTAAACGTAAAGAGTTTTGTACTATATCCCCATTTGGTTCATTATCAGTTTTATAACCTAAAATTATTCCCAACAATTTCTGATGTGCATTCATTAATTTTTGAAGTTCTTCAACAATTCCATAAATGTATTGTTCTGATATATCTTTATTAGTAGACAATGTAAGCATTTGACCATTTAAGTTTTGCAAATGATCATTTATTTTATCTGTAAGTTTAATTTTCCATTCTTCCGTAATCTGATCATTTTCCGGATTCCTAACCAAACTTAAAACAAGTTTCTCATCTTTGGTTAGTAACGCTAATTGTTGTTTTAATTGATTCGCTTTATCAATTAATGTGATAATTTCCCGGATTTTGTCTATAACCTCTGAATTCTTTTTTCGCATCATCTCGAAATTTAACAAAATCTCTAAAGAAGTCAGAGAATTCACTGCACAATGCTGATACTTGTCTAAAACGGCATTTTTTCTTTCCGTAACCTTTTCAAATTCTCCTATCAAAGGCTTTAAAGTTGATTCTGCCCATTTCATATCGTCAGTTATTGGTTGTAAGAGCGCAAATTGCTCTTGTCTCATTTTCGCGATTGTCGCGCTCCATCCATTCAATTTTTGCGTGAGTCCTTTTGCCTGAATTAATAAACTCATTCTGGATCCTGTTGACTGATTTATTTGCTCATAAAATTCTTCATGAATCCACTCATGGCACGTCTTTAATAGTTGCAACCTCTTCATTTCTAACTCTTGATTCTCTTTAATCTTTTTCAAGTGGTCTATTTTGAAGCATTTGTTCCAGTAATTTCTAATTTCTTCCATTTCGTCTTTATATTTCAAATCAACGACATGGCAAGAATTTAAATAATCATCCAAGGAAATATTGTAATTGTTATCCTTGGCAATCTTTTGGAAAATACATTCAAAAGTAGATACTATGGTAAATTGTCCCATTTCGTAGAAGATTGTATTTAAAAAGTCGTCTATTACTTGTTTTACTGGATCAAAGAGCCATTGATCATTGTAAATTACACATTCTCCAGCCCCTTTTAGAGCACACACCATTTTTAAAACCAGAGTCAAAAAGTCAATCATTGCATCCAGTTCCTTTACAAAGAATATTCCTTCGACCAGTTCAAGCATTTTTGGATATTTCTGGAGCATCTGTAAACAATTAAAATAGAATCTAATTAGTATTTTATAATAAGATCCATGTTCTAAATATGCTTATCGAAAAATTTTACGCACTTTTAAATAAATTAACCCAAAAAAACCAAAAAAAATGTTTTTTTAAACAATTTTTTTCTCTTCACACATAAACAATTTTTGTTTCTGTACTAATGCTATAAACGTCTTTAAAAGGATAAATGTTTATTAAATTATGCAACAAAAATGTATGATAATATTTATATACATATATTAATTATGTATATAAAATTCTTATATTACAATACTAATATTTCTTCTGTCAAAGACGTTTTATTGAAATTCTTATTGAAATGTTGGTATCGGACCCCTCTTTGAAACAAATGATTTGCGAATGAACAATTACTTTAAAACAATAATTTTTTTTTAGATTNATACATTTATATGTGCTGGGAAAAGTGTATTTGTTATNTAAATTATGCAACAAAAATGTATGATAATATTTATATACATATATTAATTATGTATATAAAATTCTTATATTACAATACTAATATTTCTTCTGTCAAAGACGTTTTATTGAAATTCTTATTGAAATGTTGGTATCGGACCCCTCTTTGAAACAAATGATTTGCGAATGAACAATTACTTTAAAACAATAATTTTTTTTTAGATTTTTCTGTTAATCTATTTAAAAATGCATAAAATATCGTATAAAACACGGTCGATAAACATTATTAAACACAGTATTAATAATGTCTTACGTTATCGACATGTGACGTGATATTACGAACTTTTAAATAAAATAATTAAACTATAGCAATATTATTCCTTACCATTGCCAGTGGAAAAGTAGACGAAACCAATCCTTGTGGTCTCTTCACCTTCTTGCAGATTTCGACTAGTAGTCTAAACTTTGTGAATAATGTACGGAAGAAGTCGTTAAACTTGACAAAGAAATCATCACCGGAATTTTTCTCATTAGATTTTGTAATTTTACTGTAGAGGTTTTTGTATTTCAGTTTTATCTCTTTGATTTGGTCTAATCCTTTATATGAGTCCAGGATGGAAGTAGAAGAGTTTAGGATGGTTTGAAGATCAAGACTCAATTGCCTGTGTAACATTTTCAAATTGCAATTTTGTTGAAGACCGCAAATAGTTGCAATCATATCGATCATGTTAGTGTCCTCACCAATGACAGCTTTCATAGTCATAGGGATTATATCTCCGGTAAACGCAGCCTTGAATCCATTTGTCCATTCGCAAACATCGAAATACTTTTCTGTCACTTCGATTCCTAATTTAAATTGGGTTTTCTCCGGTAAAATTTGAGTTTGTTTCAGGAAGACATTAATTATTGAGGATATGTCATACAAATTAAATTTCTTTCCAGGTAAATTTTCCGATTCATTGGACTCTAAACTGTTGAACTGTTTGATAGTTTCCCACAATCCAGAGATGACAATTTTATCCTGATTATTCGCAGTTTCTTGAATTGATTGAATAACTTTTGGAATTTTGTCAGTAATTAAAATAAAGTCCTTTTCTTCAGCTTCTAAAAACTGGACTGTGTTTTGATGCTGATAAGCTATTTCATGGATTATCCCCACCAATTGATAGGAAAAATTTGAGAGGATTTGTGGGTTTGCTACTAACAAATTTGGTGATCCAATTTCTGTAGATATCTCGTTAATTAAATGAGTGTCGTTCACATCCTCTTCTAATTCAAGAAATTGTTGGCACCAATTTTTATATTTGTTCAATATATGATTACAATTTTTATTATTTGGCAAATACCCAATTATTAACTTGTATTGATTAATCAAATCTTTGATTTCTAACAAAACTTGGCCCATATTAAAAATGGAGTTTGCTATCTCTGTCGAAAGTTGATTACATTGTATAAACAAGTTTAAACAATTGTGAATTTCGAACACTGGTCTAATAATGTCGAACTCTGTTAAACAAACATGACTATAATATCCTTTTAATTTCTCAACAGACTGTGACAAAATATCATTTTCATCCTCCCGAAATTGTTCATGTTTTTCGATGATCTTGCTACTCCAATTGAGGCAATCTTGAATAATTGTTTTTATAGTAGTATAGCTTTGTTCACACTTTGTGTAGTCCAAGTATTTCTCCACCAAATTTTGTAACGTCTTTTCGTCACTTTCCGATAACAATTGCTTCTGTATAGAAAGACCATTCAAGTCCCTCTCCATTGTGGTAATGTCGCTGACAACCTTTTCCAGTCCAAAAAGAGCCTCCTTCAGATTTTGGAATTTCTTTTGAATGTCATCCCTAAATCAAATAATCAATTATACATTATTTTAACTATTTAGTTATACTGTGTCTCATTCAAATTTGTCGTGTTTCTTGTTTTTTAAATATCTCTTTTAATATATGTTGTAATTTACTGTGAAGTAATTCAGTTTTTTTTCAAATTCATTCTTGTTTTATCGGAATAAACGAATCGTTTATTTGAGAATATATCAAATGTTTTTAAATCGATCAACGTGTTTTATTTTCTGTTCAAAAATATATACGACAAATGTAAAAGGGACATAGTGAATATTCATTCCTTACCGATTTTGTTTCCATTGAGTTTTCACATTCAGTAACTGATTATCAGTATTTGCATATATACTGCTCCTCTCTTGAACTTTGGATTCCTTTTTATCTGCTCGCGATGCCTCAGATGACAAATCCATTGGGTTTACTGTCCAATCCACTAGTGGGTCATAAACGAATGCCTCCAATAAGGTTAACAGAGTTTCACGGCCCCGTTTCAATGACTTAAGAACATTTTCACACGTCAGCCGAAAAGTTCCCTAAAATGGAAAAATTATATTCATATTTAATAAAGTTCAACAAAGTAGAAACAATGCTACAAACGAATATGCCATATTTTTTCTTCTGTTTCTTTATTATATAATTTCTCTTCAGTTTAGATTAAAATAATCATACTACATGTACTCACTTGAATATTTTGAATTACAAAATGCGTACTTCTAAAGTCGATAATTAACTGATTTGTTTATTTTCAGAAATATCTATAGTCGAGATCGGTTAATTTAATTACGTTGAGTAGGTTTGCATTCATGATGTTATTTTATTACAGTGTATATTTAAAATTCAACCATTGTACAAAACAAAACAAAACTAATGACAAAAACTATAATTATACAGTTAAATTCAAAAACCATTGGTTGCATCATCTAAACTATTGTCATTATATATGACCCATAAAGGATTTACAGTTTCAAATTGGTCGATATTACTTATTCATAAATCTAAATCGATAATATGAACCATTATAAAACAATATAGTCCTTTAAAACGTCAAGTGTTCTGGGTGTTTTATAACAGGCCCATATATTTAAGATAATTATGTTTTTCGACCGAGATTTTCTACAAGCCTTTATGCGTTTTAAACAAATTAAGAAATTTTTCAAAATCGTTTTTTTTAAACTAAGAAAATTATTTCTAAATAGTTTTTGTCTTGTTTCATTGATATCTTTTAATAACAAAGAAAAGTACTAGTGTTTTAATAGTAATTAATTCAAAATTATTTCGCCTTAAGAGAAGGGGCATCCATAAACTTTTCGGCATTATTAACCATGTGTACATAGTAATTGTTATGTGAAATTGTCTTTAAAACCCCTTGTTATATTCACCACTGGTGAATGATCCAAGTGTAAATATATTAAATAAAGTTAAAAAAAATATTTCAAAGTGCCATTTTAAGGAAAAAATTTTTAATTCAGGCCATTATTATATCAAATAGTACTAAAAACCCGTTCAAATAAAGATTGGTGAAAGGGCCAAACAATTTTAATTGGTTTTATGCATTTTGTTGCTTAATATTGATATTATGATACTCAATTTTACTCTGTTAAAGTCGTTATTATAGCACAAGTGCTTTATCATAGAGGCCGCACCATGTATTTTTACAGAAATTCGAAGAATTTTTAAGATTTTTATGTTAATTTATTTAATAATGCATAAAATTTTGTATAAAACACGGTCGATAAGCATTATTAAAAATGACTTATCTTATCGACCTTGTTTTATAAATAAGTATTACGTGAATTTTTAAGGAATGTGCACATAAATTTATTATTACTATTTTACACCCTTATATCACAAATAACTATTAAAGCACTAGTGCTATAAAATGTCTTTGACAAAACCAATATTAGTATCTTAATATCAATTTTATGTAATCAATCTGCATATGATTATCCTCACATGTATTTATGTATGTAAAATAGGACAAAAGTATACAGTATATTAAATAACTCCAAAAACATTATCGTCTAACAATGATGAATCAGTATGTCTTTATTGTTATTATTGTTTGGATTCGGGGCAACTGGTATTTTTCGCACGATGATAACGCGGCGCTTCAAAAAGCCGAGATTCTGGACATAGAAAGTACTTATCTATTATCACCAACACACATTGACTGATCAAGTAATTAATTTCTATATAGATAGATGCAACCATCACCTCCAGCAAAGTTTCGGTTGTTGACTATCAAACAAGTTTATATATGACCCCTAATCTATTCGCTGAATTTAATTTTTAAACAAATAATTTCATTCATGCCCAAATCAAATAGATTCTATTTATATATAAATAAATATCTATATATTTGTAGGCATAACGTTCGAAAATAATATCTTCTCTTTGGAATCAATTATTTGGTAACGCATGTCGGCATCATCACCACATTAATGTTTTCTGTTTTTGTGTTCATCAAACACCGAATATTGCTAGTTCAGTCGTCGACGGTATTTCGTGTTGGCAGAAAGTTCATTTGCCATTTTCTGAACCCATCACACAGTTTTTATACGGTTTTTGTGGACGGTTTTACCAATGAGACTTTTTTTTTTCTTCTAAAGCATGATGCTTAATGGGTGCAAACTTCTTCAGACAATTTTATTGTGAGATCATGTGTTAGGCTTTTTACCGGCTTCTTCCTCATTCGCGTCTACCTGGATCTTCTTCGCTGAATGAGTTGGACTTTAAATGTGTTTGTGTTTACAGAGAGTGAGGCCAAAAGTCCACCTGTAGTGATTTGACTGATTTTAATCAAAAATCCCAAAGAACAACAGTTCTAAAATGATTATCGTGGTTAAAACATACCAATCATCGCTCTGTAAGTTCCTGTTTATACTGGCCACATTAAAATTATGTGCTTAGCGAGATTACAGAGCATATACCAGTTTTTAAAGTGCCGAAAAAGCTCCCTATCAAAAAGGTTTAGAGAAATAAAACCAATTAAGTTATTCATCTAAACGCCAAAGAAGAAGGTATTCATCTCAGGGACAAGTGTGTAGAAATACAACTCAAATAAACTAGTGAATAATAGTGTATAAATCTTCAGAAGCGCTTTAACCCAACATTAAAGACTGCTCAAAGCTGGATTATGGAAAATGACACAATCACTACAACCCCACAGGATTACTCATTAGATCCATTCCTTACTAGTGAAAATCGGTCCGCTGCCACAGATCGTGTCTCGTCCATACAGTCCGATGTAGTCTTTTGGGCCATCGTCGATGGAATTCTAGTCGTTGCGATCCTAGGCGGAAATACCCTCACAATTCTCGCCCTTCGATGCAGTCGACGTCTCAGAGGTTTCATCTCCAACATGTTTGTCCTGTCTTTGGCCATTTCGGACCTGGTAGTTGGCTTTACCCTGCCATACCACCTCGCCTTTTACATGGGGTCCGGACTGGGCGCCTACGAAGGCTGGTGTCTTTTGCGCTTCTTTCTCATCATCCTCGCATGCTGTGTCTCCATCTGGAATCTGATTGCCATAGCAGTCGATCGCTACATCGCCATCATGTACCCACTTCATTACACCAGGTGGGTAACTGTTGATTTAAACAATAATCTAATGGCATTTTGGTCACTCACCGTGCCCAGTCAAGCCTCACCATGTAAATAATACTCTTTAGTGACAATAATTGTAGGAAATATCTCACAATGTTTATATTGAAGTTATTTTTAGAGTCTAATTTTAACTCCAATTATATTTGCATTAATAAATCAGGACTACAAAAAACTAATTAGTAGAAATAAATCCATGAAAAAAGGTTATGCTTAAGTTATTTTTCCTAGCTAATTCTACATCTTATAAAATTTGCATTAAGTAATTATTTGTGCTACAAGGGCGTAAAATAAGCTGTAACGAAGAAACAAGCTTTTTTACACCTAATCTTTTTGCACTCTTCTTCAAAATACATGAGAACTATTTTCAAAATTTGTGCTAGAAGGATATCACCTTCTTTTGTAGCGCAAAGTGGTGTGAATGGCAAATATCTTTTAAATTAGATTTTTGTTTATTTTGAAGAGGATTGAGAAAAATTATGTTATATTTGAAAACGATGAAAAATTCGTCTTCGGCTCGTATTTCAAACTTGTTTCCTGGTCAAAAAACTGCTGATTTTACACCCTTGTAATTTAACCTTTCAATGAATTTCAAATAAATCGAATGCCTCACATTTTAGATATATGAACAGACGAGTGGGATTAGTACTGTTGGGAATAGGCTGGCTTCTGGCGACTTGCATTGCTGCAATACCCTTATTCTGGAATAACTGGGAAACGGCTGAAGCATGCGAATTTGACGAGGTTCTGCCGCCTTGGTATTTGGCCGGTGTGATAACGCCAATTTTCTCCATGGTCTGGATGTGCATGCTCACTGTCTACTGGCGGATTTGGCGCGAGGCGTCTCGCCAGGTGAGGCAATTGCGGACCTCATGTCTGAGCACCACCGACGGTCCATCCGATTGGAAATCAATTCAAGTAAGTAAATAATATCGAACTAGCAAAAATCAGGCCAATAATAATAAGGTTGCAACAATGACCTCTTCGTTTTTCAGTGTGATTTCTAATTTTATTAACCCACCATCTCCGATTGCATAACTCTACTTTTGTTTGCAATTTCCTAAACCTTGCCACCACTCCATTTCATTGCCCTCCCTCACTCTTTCTCAGGCCGAAAAACACATAATAGTTATTTTACGTAAAATGTATTTTCAAATTCAAGGTGGTGCTACTTATTTTGGGCTGCTTTTCCATATGCTGGTTGCCGTACTTTATTGTCGCTTGCATCCAAATATTCGGCATTCTGAAACAGAGTTCGCCGGTTATTTACAAGGGGGCATTCTCCCTAGCCATGGCCAACTCGGGCATGAACCCGCTAATATACGCGTGGAAGAACACCAACTTTAGGCGAGCCTTCGTCCAATTGCTCCGATGCCAAAATCCAGACACAGCGTACCGGGATCATGGTGGTAATAATAAATCCAATAATAATTTAAATGAATTCCAGACCAATAATCAATCACATCATGTCAAAGATTATTTAGATCAACAGAACAATATTAATAATAATAACATTGGAGACACACATGAAAATTCCCCCAACGGACTCAGGGATGCGCAGTTAACAGCCAGTCCTAATCAAACCACAATCACTACCATAAGTTCCCTCGCATCTACATAAAACGCGTCCAATTAAATATCATACACTAATTATTGTTAAGTATTTATGTCCTTATTCATAATTTTAGATATTTTTATGTAATAAATGTGATTATTACTTAATAATGTGTCTATCCCTATTTTTATAGACAACAAAATATATTTTCAGAACTCAAATATTTACTTAAAGTAAACAGGTATCGTTTAACGCTTTAACATAATTGACAGTCAATTTAATAGAAAATAAATGGGAAATAATGCGTAATGGTTATGACCTTTTAATATAATACTTAAATAATATTTAATAAATTCTTAAGTAATAATTAAATATAATTAGTAATATGGCACTCATATTTGTTCTAACAAGGTTTTTCAAAGGATTTTTAAGGCACTACATCAACGTGCCGTTTCTTTATTATTATAAATAGCCACTTCTGTGAATGATTTTCAAATTGAACGAATTCAGTTTCGTACCGAAGTGGTTTACTGTACTAACTGATCGTTTAAATATAATGTTTTAAGACCTCTATCATCCGGTAATTACAGAAAATAAAAAAAGGTTATGAGACAAATTAATTATGAAGTAGAATTTTTAAGAACCATTTTTAAGATTTTTATTGTAATTTATTTAAAAAAAAAACACGGTCGATAAGCATTATTAAACACACAATAAACAAACAATATTAGAACACGTTAGGGTTTGTTTTCTTATTAACCAAGTTGTATAGATAATTATTTAAATTAATAAACCGTCTATTTTTTAAAAGAAATCCTATAAAAAATAACGATAAATAATTATGCTTAGTTAAGTCATGGATAATTGAATCAATCCGCTTATAAAAACAAAATGCCTAGGGCCCACATCATATAAAGTTTATACATTAAAACCCAATCACTTTAATAAAACAATTGGACAACTTAAACAAATCATTATGTTACCGAAGGCGCAAAGTAAAAATCAATTATAAAAGAATCGTATAACAATAATGTAAAATGATTTTTCAAATTCAACAACAACCTGTTTTACATAGAATAGTTTTTAAGAATAGGAATATTAAATAGAATATATGGTTTTTGGTAAGTAAATATGAAACTCTTAAATAAATGAAAAATCAACATACCTCAACACCGGTAAGTCCTAGAGCCTCTCGAAAATTGGGAGTCATACGGAAGGGCACTTTTTCAGGTACTCGTAAAGTCTTTCCCTTTTCAAAACACACGTTGTAGTCAATGTGTAAAATTTCACCACTAGACAAGTCCACTAGCACATTATCCAAATGTCGATCTCCCAGGCCAATTATATATCCAATAACACTCATCACCGCCACTGATAAGGAATAGTTTTTCACGGTTTGGCGCCAATCGGAAGCTGTTGTCGAATTACACCACAGCTCTTTCGCTAGAAGGTCTTTTGGTGTTTCATTGGACAATTCCTGAAGCACTTGCTTTAATATAGAAACTGGCCACAACTTTCTATTATCACTCACGTCCACTTTTTGGGCATTTAACAAGGGTGTTAATTTGTTGTAATACAATTCTGATGGTCTCATTATAGTTGCCTCTTTATCATTTGTCTTTTTAGCCTTTGCCGATTCCCTTTGTTGCCATTTTTTGTACAGTGAAAATATCGGCACTACTCCATCCACCCATCTAATGAGTCCTGACTGAATTCCTAGAGGTATTACAGAATAATACCTGGCCCTGTATTCAAAACCATGTCCGATAGATTTTGACGATTTTTTCATTAATGTATTTGAAATAGATAAAAACTGCATGATTCTCTCATCCAAGTGAAGGTCTTCCAAACCTTTGAAAAGGTAGTTGTAATTTTTATTATCACTTCCAACAAATAACAACTTCTTTGGCTTGGTTTTGGTTGGAAGAATGTGGACAATATTCCCAACAGATTTCAGGCAAATGGAACTTGAATTATAATTATCAATTCCAGGCATTGAAATTAGAGTGTCTTTCATAGCGTACAGAATGGGACTGATGTCTTTAACGTTCAGGGTATTCGAAGATCGTTTACTGGACCGTTGGTGTAAGACTCCAAAGAAGTTTTTGAAAAGATGCCAAGTTTTTAAGGGGCATTTCTTATCAACAGGCTTCTTGGCTTCTTCCAAAATTACGTCAATATATTTCTGATACTTTGATTGGAACAAATTCTCATGAGGAGTTTCGGGTTTTACAGACGTAATTTCAATTATCTTATCAACAGTTAATAACAGACTTTGTTTAAAAGATCCAATTGTTTTCAACAAAACGTCGCGATCTAAATCGGAGAACTTTTGGTTTGCAATGGCTTGTTCGAAATGATTTAACCCCTTATTATGTTCAGCATACAACTTGGTAAAAGAAACTAACCACAGTTCATCCCAAAGTAGACAAATTCTCTGCAATTCGTGGACAAGAACTTGCACTTGTGTCACCGTTTCTGGCGATTGGTTCGATAGTGTTTGAAGTAGGGAATGGAAGCACGATAATAGATCTCGATTTTCAGTTGGCTTTGATTCTGGAACACATTTGCTGTCTGACGTTAAGAGAAGAACTTTCGAAAGATCTATCTGTTTTCCTTGACTACATCCCACAACAGCGGGGAAAAGAATAATTTGGGGCGAATTATGAGCTACACGACACAACAATTCTGACATTCTTCGACGAACATAGGGTTCATGATGATTTAGCCTTGAAAAGAGCTGGGGAATAATAGCTTTCCAGGGTCCACTAGGAGTTGAAGCTAACCCTTCCTCTAAAACATCTTGTAATCCCAGAGCATGCTTTACTATCAATCTTAAAAGTCGTAAAGTAGCCATAATGGATGAACAGTTCATTTTGTCTTCTTCGCCACTCTCTTCTTCTGAAGTCACCAACTGCAAATACTTAAAATAAGCAGTTGCTGATAGCTCATAATAACCATAAACATGTTTGTGCGCCTTATGCCACATAGAAATGATTTTCTGGATATTCTCTTTTGAGACATCCTTCAGACAATTTAAATTCTTCAAATACTTTTCAACCAACTCTTCTGCATCGCCCTCATTAGGACCGATATCGTCGCTATCGTTATCAGTCATTAGAAGTTCATCCAACGTATTTATTATCGCTTTAATTTCATCTGGAGACGTTCTCTTGACAACAGTTTTGATCTCTTTATTCAAGTCAAATTGAAGAGTTTTTCTATGCTTTTCGCTTCGACTCAGCTCAACAATCTTTTTCCCCCATCTGTAACACCATCCTCCAAACGCTGACCAGGTTTTCGCAATATCAGGGCACAATTTCACCGAACTAGCTAAAAGCTTTCGAGCAGAAATTTCATTGGAAATAATTAAATCATTTTTTATATTAACATCTGTCTCAATATCGTCTAGACAATTTATTAATGAAATCATATTGGGCTTTTCCAATTTCTCACTATCCTTATCATCTTTCAGTTGAACCCATTCGGATAACTTTAAAAGGATCTTTGAAAAAAGAATTCGACTGTCTTTATCGGGGTTGAGCTTCATTTTATTGTTTAATTCAAAAGCTATGAATGCAGACAATTCAATAGCAGACTCTCTCGTCTCAGCTTTGCAATATAGCAATTTACTGGTCTCATAGACTGCTCTCATCATATTTTTATCCCACAGCTCGTCCTGAATACCATTTAACTGGAGTAACTTGGGAATGATTTCTAGACTCAATTTCTCGGTAGTGCACAACTTTACAATGGAATTTGAAAAGTAATTCTCCAACTCAACTCTAGCCAAATGTAAATTGTGCTCCTTTCTGGCTGTCGAAATCAAGTGGAATACCATGTCTGTTAAATCACTATTAGCATAAACCCCAATCATCCTAGCCAAATTGAGTGTTTGCAGCAATTGTCGTGATCCAAAACTCTTGTCAATTGTTAGGGAATTCGTATTTATAGGAAGACCTTTTTTGAGGTCATCTAATTTATAAATAACATGGTTTAAGGTAATCAAATAGTTAATATTTTCTTTAGACCTCGTTCGCACAGACTCTTGGATGTAAAAATTCAACAATGAAGCATTCGCTTCCTCTGTTCCATGGTTTTCAATGGGCAGAGAATTCTGTATAGAAAACAAGACATTAGGTATTGAAAACTGGTTCGAATTAAATGTATTTTCAGACATTAGCAAGTCCCAGTTTGTTAGATTGTTGTAGATAAAATCAGATGTTGAATTTGATATTTCATTCTTCAGAAAGAAATCAGTAAAAGGAAGAGTTGACTTTTGAATTATTGAAATGTCCTCTTCCTTAAGCCACAAATTAATGTCTATTATACGACCACTAAAGTACAGGCACATTAAAAGCTGTTCTTTGATGAATTCCTTCACGATTTTTGTAGTTGTACCGTAATTGTTTTGTAAGTTTTGTAATTGTGCTTTATATTCCTCTACTGCCAATTCGTAACGAAAAGCTGCCTGAAAGGACGCTGCTTTAATCCATTTTTGATTCGACCATTTATAAACTCCTTCTAGAGCATCACTGTCATTTAAATTCAAAAGTCCTTTAACTAGGTACACCAAGGAGTGCTCATAAAGTGTTCTATTTTCATCAGTTCTCTCTTCCAATTCCTTTAACATCTCCTCTGAGCTTCGGACCACAGTTTCAGAATCGATCTCGTTGAAAGATACTAAACCAAGTGCAGTTCTATTCCTTTTAAACCACTCTTTACAAGTCGATGAGTTTAAACGAAAGAAAGATTTAATAGGCTTTTCCAACACTGGAAAAGTGTAAGCAGTTCCTTCAGAAGCATTATAAATACATTTCTCCAACGCCTCAAAAAGTCCAAGGATAATTCTTGCGTGAAATTGGCTTGTTTTAAGATGTTCAATACCGTGGATATTTATAATTTCCTTTCCATCAATAATTCTAGCCATTTTCTTGACCAGACCTTCAATTTTAAGGAATGTATCTTGAGGTTTTCCAAAAGGAGTTCTCAGTTTATTGTTGACACAAAAATGAGCTAATTCCCATTGCATCCAGGCGATTAGAATATCTACGTTATTTAAAACGGACTTGTTAAATTCCATATCTGATTGCGTGAATATTTTAAACGATATTTCAAAGCACTCCCCTAAAAACTCTTCTATAGTTTGGGCATTACTTTGAAAGTCGACAAATTTGAAGAACTTTTCGAATAAAATTGGCCAAAGTTCGGGTTCACTTTTGGTTGCATAGATCATTTCCTTGATTTGTGCTTCATATTTTAACGAATCCGTCAATTGGTTATTAATTTCTGGTAGAGTTAAATTCAATGGGAGTTTGCACAGAATTCTGCAAAAATCATCACGAACAGTTTGATGGAGGCATGACAGTTTTTTGCATGTTACTTGACAAATCCTGGCTTTTAAGGTCAATGGCAATAATTCGAATCCAATTAAAATTTCAAGACATTTAGAGCATTTTCTAAGTACATCAATTTCAGTGGCTTCTTCAGTGATGCTTAATAAATTGATGACAAGGTTGTGGAAGTTATCGTTTTCCACCAGAATTGATTCATGGAATTTGATGTCGTTTAAAAAATCAAAAACCCATTGTAGCATAGTTAACAAACTATGATGATCTAAATCGAGGATTAAAACACGGGGTAGAAAACTTAAGATCATCTCAAAATGCTCACAAGTTGGGCTCTCTTTAGCGTAATTCAAATTAGACTCCTTTGGGATATTTTTCAGCATGTTACTTGAGATGGCAAAATTTTTGTTGGTTCTACAGTGTTCTGCTATAATATTTAGAACTAGTTTGTAAACGGAAGAATGGTCTCGCCATAAGTTTTCATTTAAAGGTTCTAAGTTTATAGTGAAAACTTCTAAAAGGCTGGGTTGACAGGCATACAAGGCAATTATTGATGTGTTATCTAAAGCGAGTTTGGATAAAATCGAAAGATTTGATATTATTACAAATTTCGCTTGTTCTTTAGTGTATTTCTCTGAATCTCCATTTAAACTTTTTATAGCTGCATTTAAATCGGAAATAATTGCTGTGTAAATGTGTTTTAGAATTTGGACATTTTTTAAATTTAAAATCTCCTTGAATAGTTCAATTAATAAGAACCCCATTTTCTTATTTCTTGAAAACCTTTTTTTTAGAAGAGATGTCTCGTCTTCAGAGTCAAATAAGTTCTGAATAAATTCAATATAATCCGGTTGAATAAGAATGCATTTTATTAGCTTGGTCAACGTGAAGATCACACTCATAATTTGATCGTCATCTAAATTGGCAATCAAATCGAGTTGAATTTTTAACAGTCCTATTACTCTATCCAAAATTTCTGCATCTACTTGACTTTCTAGGACTATTATCAGAAATTCATTTGTATTCACCACCACTTCGTAGCCATTATAAAACTCGTTGGAAGCAAATATTTTTTCGGCACTTGTCAGAATTTGTATAAAACATTTGCTAATAAAATCCATTTCCAGAAAATACTCTCCATTATGATGGGGATTTCGCAAGCTTTTCATCACTGTGTTAAATGCACCAATAAAGCACCCAAAGTGAGTCTCTTTAGAAGATTCTCCCTCACTGTTTTCTATGTCCTCTACAAATTGGTCCATTAGTCTCCTCGTAAAATTCGTGTCATTTCCCCAGAATGCTGATAAACTTTGTAATAGTCTGCAACAGTGCATCTTTAGTTCATTCTTTTGGTCTCGTTCCAAGTGCCATCCAATCACAATATCCACTATATCAGTAAAGAATTTCTCAAAAACTTTAGGATAAAAAATAACCATATCGTGTAAAATTTCTCCAATGCAAATGAAAATCTCCGGCTCTTCCACTTTTTCCATCAACTCTTTTAAGGTTTTCATTATTTTAAACACCATTTCTGACGGAATTTTGCAGTTCATATTGATGGTACCGCGAAGGCTCTCCAGCATTTGAACTCTCAACTCTTTCGTTGCTTTGTAGCATTTGAAAATGAAGTTGAAATACTTGGAAAAGTTTCCCTGGTTAACAAGCCCGATCAGAGAGAAAATGTGGATGATTTGCGGATGATAACTGTCCGGGCTCTCGAGCAATAAGCCGACTATGCAATCAGCAAGGCTATCAAAGCTCCGATTTACATACCCTTTATTAGTTGGTTCACATATTTTCACGGCCAATTTGTCAAACAACTCATTGACCGTCTTATATTCCCCCTTGATCCCTATGTTACGCCGAAGCTGGCGAAAGAGCTGTGATATCCTGGACTCATCGGTTTGAGAGTTAAACTCATATTCCATGTCATCTGAAAACAACGACGCAGATAGTTATTTGGGCAATCAGATGATAAGAGCATCAATAGATTACATTCAGGGTAGACCAGGTAATGTTCCGATGGATATTCATTGCGTCTGGAATTCATTTAAACTGAAAAGAATTGAAAGCATGGATGAAGTTTTCATTATTTTGAATTCCAATCCTACCACAGAGACTTGAGTGACTTTTAAGTTGACGAGCTCTATTATCACGGTCTGGGATTCCATTAAACTTGTAAAGTTGGGACTATTTAAAGGAAAATTAAGGAAATATTCAAGAAATCTTTTATTTGTTGACAACAAATGACGTTTCAATTTGATGAGAGTCTTTTGGTTTTCTGAATATATCAATAACAATATAAATAAGTAAAAATAACTTTGATACTGTTATCATTCGACTACTAAAAAATGTAATTGAACTGATAATTTCCTGGGAAATCGTGTTTTTTTATTGCGCGGTAAAATTTTGAAAATCTTTGAACTTTTCTTCAATAACGAAGTGTCAAATTTTTTAAGAACCCTATTTTTATTTGGGCGCGAAACAAGAAATGAAATATAGGAAGGAAAGAATGTATTATATTAATATTTACAAAACAGATGGTATATTCAATATAAGAAAATGAAGAAATCGATCCGGTTTTTGGTGAGAAACTCATCTCCAGGAATTCTATATTTGCAATTCCTAAAAATATGAATAGAATGTTCTCTTGTATTTAATGATTCATTTGGACAACAATATGATTTTAAAAAAATACTTTAATTGGAGAAATTTTCATGCTGTTATAGCACCTGTTTTGACGATCGTTCAATAAAAACATGTACGTATTCGGGATTCAAGTGAAAATATTTAAAATTTCAAATGAATTACCTATCATCAAACATATAATGCATACAGTAGCTGAGATTAATCTAAACAAGAATTGTTAGTAATAAGTAAACTAATTGAGATAATAATTATTCAGCTTTTAATGCCTCTACAAATTTTCGCTTTGTAATTCGTCACAATAAGTGGAACTTTAAGTAGGGGCATACTAAACGTATGTACATAATTTGATACGGATTTGTCATATTAAAATTCGAAAACAAATAAAATGAGGTCTTTCTATTGGGTTCTTGTACTACAAATTGGTTAATTTTTATTATGTTTAACTAACTTAAATTTAAACTGAAGTGTCATAAATTGCAAATAGAATCTCTTACTTTCTCCGCACACTTCCTCGAACACATGATAAAGGTAACAATCTCCTTATGATGGTTCTTCATCTCTCGACATAGAGTTCTGGCGAGTCTTTCAGGTTTTTTCCTGTCAAATGACCGTTTAACAGAAAATTTTAAAGTTCAAACCCAGAACATTCCTTAACATACAAATGTTTCAGACAACATCGTTTTCATAATTGTTTAAAAGTTTAACGATTACCTGGGTCATCAATCAATGGTGTTACTTTGAAATTTAACTTTTATTGTGAAGAAAGAAAAATAAAGTTTAAAAGAGGTTAAAAATGGATTTTTACCTGTTCTTGAGTAAAAAAATAGTTGTTAACCAACTATAGATTGAAGGAGCAACCTAGAGAATGTGTAATTTCTGTGATCAAGCGACTTAATAGCAGGAAATTGACTTTGATAACATTGGAATGATGGCGAACATTTTTTCTGGATTGCTTTTAAAATAAAGAGCTCATCAAGATGTCCTACACAGAATTGGAGAGTGGCTATACAGTACAAATGAAACAGCAGGGAAATCGGCCGGAATTTTATGTCGGAGAGGTAATGCATTTCCGTTTTGGTTACGAAAAAGTCGATACAACAAATATGTGGTGATAAAGATTTCTTTTTACATTGGGGCATTTTGTAATAGATGGTTAAATGGTTGAATAGGTCAGTTTGATAACACACTCCACCTACTATATGTTGTGAGAGTTGTAACAGGTTATACTTGAACAGGTCGTTTTAGGAANTTTGGTTACGAAAAAGTCGATACAACAAATATGTGGTGATAAAGATTTCTTTTTACATTGGGGCATTTTGTAATAGATGGTTAAATGGTTGAATAGGTCAGTTTGATAACACAACTCCACCTACTATATGTTGTGAGAGTTTAACATATTTTACTTGGACAGGTCGTTTTAGGAGGTTTTAACCCATTTTAAGGACAATTTGACGAGGTTTATTGAACATGTTTTAGTTTGTCTTTAAATTGATGTGGCAATCAATTGAATATTAGATAAATTTAAAATACTGTATAAATACATATATTAAAAAACTGATAGTTTATTAAATAGATTAATACAATTTTAAGCTGAATTTATATCTAAACCAACAATAAATCGTTTCTTGCCTAGACTATATATCTTCAAAAATACATACCTCCACAATATTCGCAAAAAAATATTAACATAACAAACAATTTCTATATAATGTATCATAGAAATCCATAACAAATACACCAATCTGAAAAACTTAATATATAACTTATTACATAACCAATTGTGCAGTTGCATTCTCGTCTGGTTCATTTTCATCTAATTTAAATTGCAAGCTAAACTTACTAGGTTTCGGAATTGATAAGAGAATTCCGGTTGAGAATTTTGTCATGTAACAATTTAAATCATCTACAGATTGATAAGTTATATTTAAGTGTATTTATAGTGTAAAAATTATGGCAAGAACTTAACGTATGAGTAACTTATATATTCTGATAAGCATAGGGTTTTCCATGTAAAGAATCGAGTTTTTTTAAAAGAAATATATGGATGTGTATTTTATTGAAATGATGAAGGTTTACCATTACATTACATTATTTTTACAAAGAACTGTAAAAATATGCATTTAAAATTCCCTAAATTAAAACATTTTAGGTCGTTGAAAGAGATCGGAAATGATGGAAATTTTGTGATTTATAATTTTTATAACATAATAATTGTGTTTCACAGCATATTTTATTTTGTGTATGAGTTTTAGTAACAAGTTTAAGTGCACACAAATTTCTTTAGTTAAATAAATACACAAACCAATCAGCCATTCGAAGGAATCTTCATTGAGATTTCTAATGTCTTGAATATCACCTGTAAACAGTAGTTCTGGTCTATTGGGTATGTTCTATGGTTTGATGAATTGCTCCACACTGGCCGGATGGATTCTTCTTAAAACCCCATTTACCTACACATCTGGGGTGTGTAATATTGTGGTTAACTCTCGTACGAGAGAACCCGTTTCAAACTCACGTCCAGGCCCAAGTTTTTGTTAAATTACACCAAGGCTTTCGAGACAGCTGAAGCTCCATTTATTATTTTTGCCAAATTCAAAGAAAAGATAATGGAACTTCTAACTACCCCAATCTTTAATAGAAATATCATTAGCATAAAAAAAACTGATTTTTCAGGTAGTTCATTATAAAATAGTCTGAAGGCTTTAAATTACAAGGTTAGTTATCACATAAATGCAGGAATTTGGAATGCAAAATGTTTGGAATTCTTACATTCATTTGATGCGTTGTTGAAACTTTCACTGTTTGTAGTAAAGGCATACCTTCCGCTGGATTAGGAAATAATGACCCATTAGTTTCTTTTAAAAATACTTGACTTTTTCCAAATATTTCCTAAACTCATTTTTATTTTTCACTGCTAAACCTCGGTCCGGAATGTATCCACAATTGGACCTATAAGAGAAAAGTAGGGAGGTTGATAATCAAAGTCGTAAGACCAATAATCGATTAAAAAGAAGCTATTTGTATGTTTGAGAGTTATAGCCCTTTAGTATGTCTCAAATACTCAACCCAACATAACATGACATTTTTATTTCTATTTGAATTTTCTTGAATAAATGCGAAACTTGGAAATAAAACAGCAATGAATTAAATTGAATCAAAGATCGCAATTTCCCATTTAAATGAAGATAAAGGTAAAAGAAGAAGTGTATTTGGATTTAAAAGTAAAGCAAACCCAAATAATGTAAATAAGCGATTATCTTTGGCCAATAAGTAACGACAAGGCGGTTAAAGCGTAAGAAAACAGAACAATAATTAAAATAGTCTAGGATTCCATGGTAAAGAGCAGTCTCTCGGAACATGTTTTCCGCGATGCGCACAGTTTCCCAGAAAATACTAGTGAATAGATCGCCAAAATTTGTGGGTGATATTTAGATGGAATCTAGGAAACGGAAGCCAATTTCGAAGAAATATAAAACTTCCATATCAAGCCTAAGATTAATTAAAAAGAAAACTTTAATCATAAATAAATGCGAAAATTGATATGTTCAGTAATACCCAATATGCAGTGCCGTGTCTAATGTATTGGCGCAAATTTTATTATGGATTTCATGTGAGTGAAGTGGTTATTTCTATTTTAAATCAAATTTATTTTCCTAAAAAATTTAAATTTTTCTTTAAAAATTTCGCCCATAAGAGACTTATTTCCTTTAAGAATTCTATTTAAATGTGTTTGGATACAAACGATCTTGAAATTATTACTGATGTTTGGAAGACGAGAATAACTTGAACTAAAAATAGGCTCATTATACGTTAAAATTAACACAAACAACCTGCTTCAACAAGAATATTGTACTGGTATGAAACAAGTGTTAAATGCTATTTTTGAAGTCATTTATTTTTCTATTAAGAAATTAAATTAAAGCAAAGGTGTATATCAAATCATTATAGTATAAATTTTTACTAAAAATCGTGATTTTTTTCTAATAAATTGTCTTCAAGGAAATATAAGATATAAAGAATTTTTTTCCAATCCCACATAGAAAAGTTAGCATTTTGACATTGATTTGCGTTTCATAATATGTCATTTTTTCACTAATGTAAAAAGTAGCAAATTGATTGATCCAGGTCAACCGACATTACGTGAAATATTTTTAAATTATTTTTTAAGAGGATTCTTAAAAAATATGTCCTGTAAATTTAGACTGTTAGTTTTATAGTTTATAACATTGTAGCAGAAATAACTATTTAATAAATATTATACTCGTAATTTATCAAATAAGCTGGTAATTTAAACTAACTGTTCATATAACTAACAACAAATCCCTCTTCTAAAGTGCCAAGACCTCTACTGCCCTAGTGTGCGATTCTGAATTACGGGTCCAATAAACACTTTTATTCTATCCCATCCTAATTCTTCTCAAGATTGTTTAATTTTATACTGAAATATGTTATTTTATTAATTTAGTTACCAATATATCAAATAAAATATTAACGATTAATTTACATAAAATAGAATAAACCATTTAATAATATCAAATGCATACAAACGAGTACATCTTAAAATTATTTTCATATTAATATTCAATCATCAAAATTCTTAGGGTGATACATACTTAAACAGTGTTTAAAAATGAGGGAATTTCTAGAGGAGATTTGGTTGATTTTTCAATAGAATTGTGTATTTTTTGTTACTAAATTATTTCAGGATAATTTTAGATTTAAAGAAGTTTTTAACAATGTTTATTATCTAAAGGATGATTTTTTTCAACACAAATGAAATGAATGTCCAAAAGTAAAAAAATAAATCGTTAATTGTGATTATAAAAATGCCAAATTCAAATGTAATCTAGTATTATTCATTACTTTTTTTTAACATTAAACAAACTATTGAATAAAATACCAACAAATAATTTAGCTAAAATAATTCAATAAAACTTTGAATAAAATCAAAAAGGTACATAATAAATTCTCATTAAAATTCTTATGGTCATTATTATTATTATTATCGTATGGAGTCATTCATTATTTGCTGGCTTTTCCTCTTTGGAATTTGGAAAACAATGGAAATGTAAACGAATATCTGCGAAAACAACGCATCTCGTGAATAACTTGGACGTAATAGTTAGTAAAAGTGGTACTAAAAATATACTATCGATTTATTGATTTGCGCTACACACTCTGGTTCGTGAATTGTACAATACAGTCTTTATAATTTTTGTTTGTTTAAGAAAAACTGGCTGTCATCGTGCCAAAATGTAATCGTGGTTGTGCCTGTGATGGCTTATGGCGATTTTATCGGAACGCGTTTGTGTGAACAAATTGGACAGTCAGTCAGCTGTTTGCCGTCAAATTGAGTTTTGTTTCGGGAGTTTATTTAGCAAAATTTATATTAAATTGTTTTGAAAAATGCAAAATCGCTTTTAAATTTGATAAGTCGTTGACTCGTGATACCAGATCGGTGTAAAATAGCCTAAATAATAAGAACGGAGCTGAATATTGTTGACCATTTAGTTAATAGTGGAACTGTTTGAGAAAAAGAGCCTTACTGGAGTAATATTTAGATTATATAAGATCGTAAAACAATTTAGTGATTGGAAAGTGTCTTGTTTTGTACACCAATGTACTTTTTTCTTATTCTGTGATAAATAAAGCACATTTTGTGAGAGTGGTGGTGCTCGGTATTGTGATAAGGGTTATTTTAAAATCTTCAGTTTTGTGTGTTTTCGATATTTTATTTTCGATTCCTAATCTTTGCCAAATTTGTGACAATTTCTAGAATCTATAGTGTTCTTTAGAAGTACCGAAATCAATACTATAATTCGATTCAAGCTGAATATTTCTCTTGAGATTAAATCGATGAGAGGCATTAGATTATTCTAAAAACTACAATAGTTTTATTAGCATTTAATTTATCATCTTATTGAATTTTTATTGTTTCTTTCCAAAAATAACACATACAGGTGCAAAGCAATTATCACGATAACAAACATGAAATCAGATATAAAACAAAACGATAATTGTTTTCTCAAGTGTTAATTAATACGTATAGAATTCTAAACTGCTTATCTTTCCAGTAAATATTTGCCAAATAAATATTGAACTATTTTCCGCTATTTAATTTACCGACGGCAATTTACAATCGATTTTATTTTTTTAGAAAATAAATTTTAAAGATCATCCAGATGAAAGAATTTTTCCGACATATCTTATTCATACTTCAATTTACTTACGTCATATTTCTACATTTCGATTTCCTTGCCAAAAGTAATAAACATTTAGAAATGCACGAGATTGTCATTGTATTATAAATTACCTCAACAATTTTTCAATATTTTACAATATTCCTTGACCCATGGTACTAAAGGTCAGTTGTAATGCAGTTAGTTGAACAAAATCAGTATCTCCTCTAAATAATGGCTTGTTTATCATCAGGAAATCTAAATTATATTTATAATATAATTATTGATAATTACTTAAGATTCATTGGCTATTAAACTATTGTTTAAAATTTACATATAAAAACAATTAATACAACATTGTTAAATAGTTCAATTGATTTATCACGAGTTTGAAAGACAAAAATTAATGTGTATTGTCCGATTGTAAGTCAGCTGATCTAGAATATAATGGAATGGTCGTGGCTGAGAGATTGGTGGCGATTAAAAAATTTACGAAAACGTCGCAAACTGCAACAAAGAAAAATGAACAAGCAAATGAAAGAGAATCCAGAAAATGGGTTAGAAAATAGTGTTGACAACAATAATGAGAATGATGACGATTATGAAGATGATGGCGAGGAGAACGACATGTGTTATTGTGACGATTGCATGAATGTATACAATGAATACAACGATAAGGAAAAAGCGGAAAAACTAAAGTCTTGGTTTCTGTGTGTTTATTTCAGGGAGATTTGGACTTGGATCCCAGCGAAATCGACAGTGACGGCAGCGCGTCGTCGTCATGTTCGGGCAAACAAGTGATTGTCGGCATATGTGCCATGTCCAAAAAGTCACAATCCAAGCCGATGAAGGAGATTCTGACGAGACTACAGGAATTCGAATACATACGGATTGTAGTTTTTAATGAAGATGTGATTTTAAAAGAGCCAGTCGAAAGGTGGCCACTCTGTGATTGTCTCATATCGTTCCACTCGAAGGGATTTCCCTTGGAGAAGGCTGTTAATTACGCTCAACTAAGGAAGCCATTTGTAATCAACAATCTTCATATGCAGTTCGATATCCAAGACAGGAGAAAAGTCTACTCAATTTTAGAGAGTGAAGGCATCGAGATTCCGAGATATGCGGTCCTGGACAGGGATTCTCAAGATCCGAAACGTAAGCGTAAACATTGAAAACAACCTTGTTGTCATTATTAAGATATTCTATTTCAGAACACGAACTAGTGGAATCAGAAGACCATGTGGAAGTAAATGGGATCATTTTTAACAAACCCTTTGTGGAGAAGCCTGTCTCAGCTGAGGATCATAATATATACATTTACTATCCTACTTCAGCCGGGGGAGGTTCTCAAAGGTTGTTTCGAAAGGTCAGTTCAATTACATACATTGAAATTTAGTTTCGATTCTTTTGATTGATTGATTTTGATATTATCAATTATCTAAAATACCTCCAGTTAAATTAGAGGCTTGGAATAATAGAAGTCTTGTAATATTAGTTTACGGTACGGTAGCTAATGTAGTACTTTTACAATCGAGATCCAAATATATTTATAATTTCTTATTTATAATAAATTTATTTATAATGGAATCAGACTGATAATGTACCATTACTTACTAGTTTCGTTCCATGTTTTATGCAATTTTTTAGAATAAAATTTATTATTTTTTATTAAAACTCCTATTGAATTGATTTCAGATCGGCAGCAGAAGTAGTGTATATTCTCCAGAGTCAAGAGTTCGTAAGACAGGGTCCTTTATTTATGAGGACTTTATGCCAACCGATGGGACTGATGTTAAGGTTTATACGGTGGGACCCGATTATGCACACGCAGAGGCTCGTAAGAGCCCAGCACTGGACGGGAAAGTGGAAAGGGATCGAGACGGCAAGGAGATCAGGTATCCAGTGATTTTGAGTAACGCTGAGAAGATGATCTCCCGCAAAGTTTGTCTCGCCTTCAAGCAAACCGTCTGTGGATTTGATTTACTGCGTGCAAACGGCAAGTCCTACGTTTGCGATGTGAATGGCTTCAGTTTCGTGAAGAACTCGAACAAATATTATGACGACTGCGCCAAAATATTGGGCAATATGATCCTGAGGGAATTGACACCAGCTTTGCATATCCCGTGGTCTGTCCCGTTCCAATTAGACGACCCGCCAATCGTTCCAACGACGTTCGGAAAGATGATGGAATTGCGTGCCTGTGTTGCTGTGATCCGTCACGGGGACAGAACTCCGAAACAAAAGATGAAAATCGAAGTTCGCCATCCAAAGTTTTTCGAAATCTTTGAAAAATATGATGGATACAAGAACAACCATGTAAAACTGAAAAGACCAAAGCAATTACAAGAAATTTTGGACATTGCCAGATTTTTATTGGCAGAGATTCAAACGAAGGCTGGAGAAGCAGAGATTGAGGAGAAACACTCAAAATTGGAACAGCTTAAAGCCGTTCTAGAAATGTATGGTCATTTTTCTGGCATTAACAGAAAAGTCCAAATGAAATTTCAACCAAAAGGACGACCCAGATCAAGCTCTGATGACGGTAATAAATAATTTTTTTTTAAATCACCAGTTTAATTAAATTATATCAAAGTATTCTGAATACATTATGGCACAATTTAATAGTTATTTATGATACAAGGATGTCTTCATTGCAATTGGGATTTTGTTCCATTGCAATTTACATAGTGGTCCGAGGGGCGCTTTACCTTTAAAATAATACGAAAAAGTGGCACATTATAAACTCAAATCGATGTCGAAAAATTAACCTTTTAATGAGAAACTACAAAAATGTATATTTTTACGGTGTTTAAATATAAACAACTTTCTAAAAAAAGCTAGGCTACTAAATGTAAAGAATTGTGTATTTTGATATAAAATTATTTCAGGATATTAGATCTAACACTTTTTAACAATGTTTATTATCTAAAAAATGATTTTTCAACATAAACGAAATGAATGACAAAAATTTCAATATTATGCTTAAAAAAGATGAATTTAGGACAATTCCAGTTAAATTTTTGTCATNAACTCAAATCGATGTCGAAAAATTAACCTTTTAATGAGAAACTACAAAAATGTATATTTTTACGGTGTTTAAATATAAACAACTTTCTAAAAAAAGCTAGGCTACTAAATGTAAAGAATTGTGTATTTTGATATAAAATTATTTCAGGATATTAGATCTAACAGTTTTTAACAATGTTTATTATCTAAAAAATGAATTTTCAACACAAACGA
The DNA here is from genome assembly GCA_001014945.1 of Clogmia albipunctata. Lineage (NCBI taxonomy): Eukaryota > Metazoa > Arthropoda > Insecta > Diptera > Psychodidae > Clogmia > Clogmia albipunctata. Next base: position 23,765 of record JXOV01008216.1, on the reverse strand, counting down.
AATGAATGACAATTCCAGTAAAATTTTTGTCACTTTCTTTTAACAGCAGATACTCCAAAAGAGCCATCTTTAGTTTTGATCTTAAAATGGGGAGGAGAGCTAACTCCAGCAGGACGAATTCAAGCTGAAGAATTGGGAAGAATTTTTAGATGCATGTATCCAGGTGGTCAAGGACGTCATGATTCACCACATTCTGGATTGGGTCTCTTAAGGTGATTAGAAAGTTAAAATTTTTTAAACAAAATTAATTATGAATTAAATGTTTTATTTAGACTGCATTCAACATTTCGTCATGACTTAAAAATCTATGCGAGTGACGAGGGTCGAGTTCAGATGACAGCAGCGGCTTTTGCCAAGGGACTATTGGCTCTTGAAGGGGAATTAACACCGATTCTGGTGCAAATGGTGAAAAGTGCAAACACAAATGGATTGTTGGATAACGACTGCGATTCTAGCAAATATCAGAATATAGCGAAAAATCGGTTACACGAACTGATGCAAATCGATAGAGATTTTACTCCAGCAGACCGAGAAGCTATAAATCCGGGGAATAGTATGAGTATCAATCAGGCTTTAGATTTTGTTAAGAATCCGGTTAAATGTTGCACACATGTTTCAATGTTGATTCAGGCGTTATTGAAGGTTATAATCATTAAAAGGGACGACCCCAAGACCAGGGATGCTATTCTGTATCACGGTGAGACGTGGGAGCTGATGGGAAGGCGATGGGGAAAAATAGAAAAGGATTTTACAACCAAGAGCAAACTGTTCGACATTTCGAAAATCCCCGATATATATGACTGCATCAAATATGATTTGCAACATAACCAACACACTTTGCAGTTTGAGCAAGCAGAAGAGCTTTATATCTATGCCAAGTATTTGGCGGATATTGTGATTCCCCAAGAATACGGGCTAACAGTTCAGGAGAAAGTTGCTATTGGACAAGGGATTTGTACGCCATTATTAAGAAAAATAAAGGCTGACTTGCAAAGGAATATTGAAGAATGTGACGAGAGCGTAAATCGCTTGAATCCTAGGTACAGTCACGGTGTGTCAAGTCCTGGCCGACATGTCAGAACACGATTATATTTCACTAGTGAAAGCCATGTTCACTCCCTTTTGACTATTTTGAGACATGGCGGACTGTTGGACGTTCTTAAGGATGAGCAGTGGCGTAGGGCAATGGAGTACGTGTCCATGGTGTCGGAACTGAACTACATGAGTCAAATTGTAATAATGCTCTATGAAGATCCAACGAAAGATGTGTGTTCTGAGGAAAGATTTCACGTGGAGCTGCATTTTAGTCCCGGTGTAAATTGTTGTGTCCAAAAGAACTGGAATTTGCCTCTGGGACCTGGGTTTAGACCTCACAGTCGAAATGACTCGGTAACATCGAAGAGCACAAGTGGCGAAGACGACTCAATCAATCCTAGAATTGTGGAGGAGAACGAATCCAATATGGATGAATCAGACAATTCAGGATCTATTCAACAAGCTTCGTCAAATGTAAGTATTAATTTTTGGTTACGTACGTACAATAAAATTTACTTTAATTATTGTTAGTGATTTTGAAAGACCGTATTGTTTAATAATGGTTCATTTTTTCTTTAACTTGCAGCTTTCAAAGTATATGGAAGACGCATCGCCATCGGAGTTGCCATTGATAAGCCATAAACCGTTCAAAAAGTGCTTAAGAACATCGGAACCGATTCCGATAGGGAGCTGTCACACAGTTTCTGGTCACGAGGCCTTGGACTTAGCGAAGAGATTAAGTGAAGAGCTGGCGAATCAGCAAAAACAAGAAGGCCAAATGCAGAGCAGCAGTTTGGATGATAACGAGAAGGGATCAAATCGAGTGTCCAGTCCAAATAGCGAGCCTCAGTCGCGATCTTTCGATCACCAGGGACACACGAAGAAAGGTAACATCATTCACTAATTGGTTTACACGCAAAAGGTCCTTGTCCTAATAGATGTTGATGTGATCCATACCTTTGATTTTTTAAAGACAATATTCTTCTATTCTTGCTTTTATAATAATATTGACTTAATAACTGATTGCCTTTATTTTTTAAGTGTATAAAATTTTGGTTAATCGATAATTTCTGAATTCTTTTATAACCAACCGCCACACCAAAACATAAAACTTCTGGTTTAATGAGAAATTCCACATCTGGCCCGACACATGTCCGTGTCTTTGGTGATTTTGTTTGCTATCGAATTTAATTATGTTTAATTTATTTTTATTAAAATAAGCTGATTGAGTTCCTTCACCAGTATTATTTTAATCAAAATAAGTTGAAATAATTAAATTTTAACTAATTGGTCAAGTATTTTCAACAATACTATGCTAATCTTTTCTTCTCCCTAAAACACCTCTTTATATTTCTCGTCTTTTCTAAAGCTATTTGCAATGCATTCCAAAATTATCTTTACTCTGACCCTTCTTTGTCAAAACTAAAACTAAACCCTCGTGTTTTTGATTTTATTCACATTAATTTCTTACAATTAAATTTGATATTTTTCCTGAACAAAAATTTATTTTCTTATTCAAATTTATCTTTCTTTTCATTTTCTTCAATTTATTCGTCATCACGCACTCATTTTTTTTTATTTTTGAAATTTGAAATAACTCCTTAATGGCGTGTTTTTGTGCAAATAATTCCGCGTGTGTTTGTTGATTGACTAATGTGTTTCTATGTACGTTGTTTTTTAAAATTAATGTTCAATTAGAATCAGTTTTGTATAACATAGATTCCGCTACAAACGAGTTGCCGTTATGCGCAATTAATTTCCATTCGAGTGATGCCAATTTGATCGGACGTATTTCAAATGATATTAACGATCATTATGCGAAAAATGAACAAATTTTTCAAACCATCCTATTGTTGCCCGAAATAGCAAAACACACACGAATCTCATTAATGGCTACGAATGAGCGCCCGTTATCATGCTCTACTTGTGTTCTTCATCCCTCTAATTCAATGACTAATTTAAATACCAAAGAATCGCGAATATCGGAAGAAAATCCTAATGTTAGTGATAAAATTCAACTTTTGTCGATAAATGGAGATCATAAGAAAACCTTAATCAAGTCAACATCAACGCCCGAATTTAAAAAGTCCCTTTCTGTTTGTACTCATACCGACAAACAAGGACCATTAAATCTTTTTAAGAAAAACCCAAAGAAAAATTTACTGTCCAACAAGTCAGTTTCTTTTGACGCTTCCTCGTGTGGAAAAGAAGTTGGATCTTCTTCTAGGAAATCAATAACCAAATTATTTAGCAGTTATAGAAGAAGGTCCCTATTTTCGAGTCTTTTCCATCGCCCTATGAATGCGCCATTACCCAATAAGATCAATAAAACACATACACCCATTTGTAAATCTAATACTGGAATTGCAGAGCAAACTGTTACTAAACCGATTGATATCCCATTGAGAGATTCATCTTCGGTCCGAGAAATAGCCCTAACACTTAACCCGCCCGCAATTATTCTGTCCCCCGACCTAACAACAACAACAGTAACTCCCCCCACTTCTGACAATCAAAATCCCTCATTCACAACAACAACCACTACTCCTTCTAATAACTGCTCATCTACAACCACTGCGCAATATACTACAGCAAGACGTCAAAGACACAGCATTGCCGGCCAGATGAGCTATTCTAAGTTGTGGGGGTTTGGTGGACCAGGAGGCTGCAGTAGCGGATTCGGTAAGAAACTGGCAGCGACCGCCAGCACCAATTCTCTGTTTAGTACCGCGGTGATAAGTGGATCGTCGTCGGCGCCCAATTTAAGGGATATGATTCCCAATACAACATCACCATCAGGTAAGTGGGATCTGAACGAGATTCTTAAAATTTGTATAATAAAATCATTTAAAACTGAATAATAACAATAATTAATTAAATATCTGATTTTCACCATGTGTCCAGTGGTGTTTTCTATACTATGGACAGTAATCAGTATATTTTAAAAATGTACTGTCTAAAACTATGCCATATAAGACAATAAAATTTATAATCCGATTTGATAATAATATGGTCAAGGCCATTCCTTTTATGAAATAACTTTTGATGTATGTACAGTAAAAGCTCCTTATAAATGAGGGTTATGTTTCTTAAAATGCCTTTGGGGAGATTATAGAAGATAAGTTCCAAGATGACAAAAAATCAACCGAATATGTATATAATTAAGAAGTTGGGTCCAAGATCAAGGGTTGAANCTTTGGGGAGATTATAGAAGATAAGTTCCAAGCTGACATAAAAATCAACCTAATATGGATATAATTAAGAAGTTGGGTCCAGGATCAAGGGTTGAGGAATTGGGAGAGCTTTTTATAAATAAATGAATCAATTGAGTTGTTCCAAAAACATATATTACTTTTTAAACAATTAGTTAATGAAGTTTACTAAACAAACTGTGATTATAAAATGGCCATTTATTATCCGTTGATTGGGCTATTAATTATAGTAAATAATCTCGACTTTCTATATTTATTTTAAGACATTTTAACATAGTTTTTTTCCTGTAGAAACTAAAATTTTAAAAAGAAAATATTATTTTAAAAGACAGCAGTTGAAAGTGCTACTCGATCATAATTTTTTGTATAGAATGCAACGTGGCTTTTACTAAAGACTGAATTGTATAGCAAAAAGACTATATTCTTTTTGAATCAAATTTGTCCTCAGAATTCTAGAATTGTGAGTATGAAACTGCCGGTCACACCTCATCGATATCCTCATTAATGTGAATTAAGAAAAATAGGGAATGGGTAAATTATATATTAGAATCAATAACTCAAAAATTTAAATATATATATAATACACTGAAATGTCCAAGCCCGTTGTTTGAGGTTAAAGGTAAATTTATGTTGAGTCGTTTGAATGAATTTCAAAAAGTTAGTCCTATTTAAATTTGATCCGCGAACGAAAGAATTAAGTATCTTATTTTTTATCCCCAAATAACTAAACCGCCAATAAGAAGCTTCTACTGTATTTCAATAAGAGACATAATGCTAATACTTTTGTATCCAGTACTTGAAGGTTTCGGTGGATTTGGCGTGCCCCCCATTCGACCTCTTGAAACGTTACACAATGCACTTTCGCTTAAACAACTGGACGCCTTTTTGGAACGAATGACCACGATACAATTTAAAACACCGGCTTCATCTCCAAAGTATCCATCGACGCCGCTGCCAACGCCAACACAAACTCCCCAAAATTCGATTCCTGATCGCTTCAGTAAGTGTGAATCCGATCCCTACTATTAACGGTCATGTTGTTGAGTTGGCATGACGTACATTACATTGAGAATATAAGTTAGAAAATTATTTGGAACAAATTTATGTAATTAAAGAATTTGTGTTGATCATAATGTAACCATATTTTTATGAAACAAGAATAAAAATTGTAATGATTTATTTTTATGATTTAATTTAAGCTAAGCTTTAATATTTAGTAGAAAAAACGGTGTTTTGTCTTTTGTCTTGTTTGTTTCTCTTGGACTATTTTATTAGATTGGAGTGGAGCCAGCTCTAGTGTCTCATCTCCAATAATCTCTGAGGGTTCTAAAGGCATTTCCAGTGCAGATATGTCTGCCAGCTTGACCAGTAATGAAGATGGGTAAATAAGGATACTTGTTTATTAATGATTATATTTTATGTGAATTGAATTTATGAGTCTTAACAATACTGGTTATAGAAATAAGTATTCAACGATTTCCAACTTAAAATTTTATCATTTGCTTTAAATGCTATTAATCACTTTTATAACCAGTACTGTAAAAGACAATTTAATTATTTATTTCTGATTCTTTATAATAACTGATTTCATTTAAATACTCTCTTATTATTCTTTTATTTTAATAATTTAATACCTTTAGCATGCAATCAACCACTGGTAATATTTATGTATAATTTCAAGTTAGCTTTTGAAGGTCCTTTTGTTTATCAAAAGACATAGAATGAAATTATTGTTTGTTCTTTATATTATCACCTAAACAGATTTAACCAAATGATGTCAATGGGAGACATTTTCCCCGAATTGGATGATGATTTGTCATCTGTAGCGCGAGAACACTTAGTCCCAAAAGATGCCAGTATTTTCTTTAAAAAGCAGGGATATATGGAAAGTGACAAAATGAAACAGTATACGGCAAGTGGTTTGGAGTCACCACTTTCGACAGACATTGATCTATTTACCACTGATGCAACAAAAGGCTCAACTTGTGATATGGTAAGTTTTTGGTAATATGATGTATTTTTTATTATATAAAGATCTTATATGTAATTGTCATTAGAAGATCGTCTTTTTGATAATATAAAACAATACTTTATTTTACACAAATGGTTGTACTCAAAAATTTATTACACGTGATTAATTTAACGAGCAACTAGGACTTTATAAAATTTGAGCAAACTTAAAACTCGATTCCTTAACCAGGACTTAACACGACGACCATAATAAGAAAGCTTTTTTGATTCATCTCAACGCTCTCACGATTGGAGAGAGAGACTGGCTCTTACACATGTTACAATATTACTCAAGCTTTCGGACCTGGCTCTACTCTTTAAACCCGAAACTATCTTTTCATTCCTTCACAATATCCCAGAAAGAGTAGTGGCTATTGTAAAGTTTGAGAACTTCCTCCGGCTGATCTGTGTTTTCCTATTTTCATTTTTCAGAATATGTATGGTAAACTTTATTCCATTATGAAACGTTTTAAACATCCTGTTCTTTTATTAGTTGATAAATAATTTAGTTAAAAAATTCTCCCGCGAAATGTAATATTCAACTAAGCCAAACGATGCACAAAATTAATTTTGATCGAAAAACTAAAAGTTGTCGGTTTTTAATGAAATTCACACGCAGTATTCACAGATAGTCTCTTACTAAATTTCCCTTAAAACCAATTCCTTAACCTTAACACTGTTATCCGGATTAATGAATGAAAAATTGATACACGAATTCACATTGTTCAACTTTCAGACATATGTATATAGTCATAGTCTTATTGTTCCACTAATGAAGAATAAGTATCCTAAAAATCTTGAACTAGTACGATTTACCCTAAGATATATTTACCTTTTAACATAAAAGATTGTTAAATACAGTAGTTTCTATTAACATCGAATAAGTTTTATATACATACATAAAAGGAGCACTAAATTAACTAGTTTTGTTTGTTTTTAAATTTCAGTTAACGGAAGACGAAAGCAATGATAATCGATTCTTGGACGACGATGAAGAGGAACAAACCTTATCCACTGACCAATTTCCTGTAGAAGAAGTTGCTGGAAATGTTCAACCTTCCACTTCAGCACAGTTCTTGCAACCAATAACACCGAAGCCAAGCCTGACAATACTATCCCTGGCCAATAAGTTTGATCAGATTGTTCTTGACCGGAAGAATACTTTAACAGAAGGATGTGAAAAGGGAACGAAACGGAAAAGTTCTTATCAATCGTCGTTGATACAAAGGCAAATAAGTTTATATGATAATTACGGTTCAAACGAGCACAAAATCCAAACTAAAATGTCATTTGAAACAATGAAGTCCATAGATTTTGATAAAATTAGCTCAAACAGTGAAAATAATTCTGCAATTATACCCAGCAAGACTAAATCCTGCGTAAATCTGAAACAGTATGAAGCTAGTCATTCCAAATCGCCACGATCTGCTAGTGCTGTAATTGTTGTTAAAGAAACTTTTATTGATCCGCCAAAAAGGGCCAGTTTCCATGGCAAAACCGATCTCCAAAAGCAGAACTTACAAAATAAGTATAGATTCAAAACGACTGTAGTTAATGAAAAAGTCAAAGACAAAGTAGAAAATAATTAAATGGTTGCTATGAAATTTCCTTTAAAAGTTGATTTACTCGTAAGCTTCTACTTAAATTCCAAACGTTGAATTGTGTCTTAAGAGTCCAAAACATTGATATACTGTATGCTGTATTATATACAAATTAAAAAATTGAACCCATATATTTGGTTTTATTGAAATTAATTTGACACTCATGTCATTTTTCCAAAAAAAAATATAAAAAATACCTGGTTTAATTCAAATATCTGAAGAAAAGTGAATATCATTCTAAACAACTCAACACTAAATTACAATAAAACTCATTATTAATGAATACTCTTTTATTTATTTATAATATTTCTATAATTATAAATTGAATCAAGTATGGCGAAATGGAAATCAATGTCTTTTGAACAGAACAGAATGAAGAGTATCGAGATCGAGTTCAAGGGGTGGTTTGTTGGATTGCGATGACCCGGAGTAGCCGGGAGGTTTGGTAACTGGAGCAGTCGGATTAATGAGAAGGCATTTCATTGGAAGGCCATCCAATTGTCGATTGTGGTAAACTTCAACGGCGTCTTCGGCATCTTTCAACGTCNGTATCGAGATCGAGTTCAAGGGGTGGTTTTTTGGATTGCGATGACCCGGAGAAGCCGGGAGGTTTGGTAACTGGAGCAGTCGGATTAATGAGAAGGCATTTCATTGGAAGGCCATCCAATTGTCGATTGTGGTAAACTTCAACGGCGTCTTCGGCATCTTTCAACGTCTTGTACACGACTTCTGCCACTCCTGGCCTAATAATTTCCGCCGAAACCAGGCCTCCGATGTCGGCAAAAAGCTCTTTAATATCCCACACAGTCACCTCGCTGTGGAGGTTGGTCACAATCACTCTACATCCCTTCGAAGATGGAGTTGGCTTTTTCGGAGATTCATTGGCAAAAATTCCGGCAGACTGTGTTGTACTTCTTGATAACCTGGAACGTGCTTCATATGACGGTTCATGAGACCTGTGTGGCTCCATTGGAGGATGAACAGTTCGTGGAGGAAGAGAATAAACATCAAAAGCCTCTTCAACCCTCTCGAAAGTTCGTTTTGGAATGGGGGCAGAAGCCAGGGGGTTATACAGCTTTCGAGTAATTGGCTCCCGATACAATTCTTCCGCAGGAGGAGGAGGCAGAGGTGCTTCTTCTTCCATATTATCGTAATCCACATAACCTGAAAATTGTAAACAACAACTTTTATCAAACCCATTTTTTAAACATTATTCCATAATAATCACCTCTTGGAGCTCCAATATACTTTGGCTTCATTGGGTGGAGTTTCCTCATTCTCGGCACGTAGTCGATTTCATCCTCGTAGGGCGGAAAATCGTCAAACTTAGCAACTTGGTTGATCATAATTTTCATTCTGGCGTCAGGTTTACGTAAATTGATTTTCTCTCGGACATCTTTGATGTTTGCCCTCTTCCGTTCGATGATCTTAAGCCGGGCATCGACGACTCTTCCTTCTCGAGCGGTATGCACTGCAGGTCTCTTCTTAAAGTTCGCCCTAAAGGAAAGTTAAATGAAAAAACAAACCCAAACAAAAACCCAAGAACAAACTTACGTAAATTTTTCATTTATCCTCTTAGGCTTTGGTGTTTTCTTGAAGTTCTTGGTTTTAATAATGTCGTCCAGACTCATTTCCATCATTTCAGCCATTTTTACTACTTATTAATTGAACAAGCCGAAATTATTTTTTTTCTTCACCCAAAACTTTAATCACAATTCCACCAAGTAACACCTTCAATTAATAATATTTGAGTTGTTGTTGACAGCTGTCATTATTTATTGAATGTGTGAAAATACCTTCGACGCTGTCATAAAAACTGTCAAATTTTGAGACGAGTCGTCCACTAGTAAAATGTTGATCAGAAATTTACTAAAATCCTCTAAGTTAGGATTAAGATTTTACAGCAGCAGTATTGGGAGATTATGGGACCGAGGATACATCAACGATGTCTTCCCAGACAATGCACAGTCAGTTTTGTTTTCATTCATTATTTTGTATGTTTTCAATAAAATTCTACCCGGTTTCTTGTCCTATCACTTACAGGAATCAAATAAAGCAAATATTGGGGAACAACATAAAATCTCCGCAAACAATTTATGCAGGATTTGATCCAACAGCGGATAGTTTACATGTTGGCAACTTATTAGTTCTAATGAGCTTGATGCAGTTCCAAAGGCAAGGCCATCAAGTAATTTCCCTTCTTGGAGGAGCAACCGGTTTGGTCGGAGATCCTAGTGGTCGAAGTACGGAACGTAATGCTCAGGATAAGAATATTATTGTGAAGAACCTTCAAAATATTGAAACCCAAATTATCAGGATTTTTAAAAATCACAAAGAATATTTTAGTGATGACAAAAATGTTAACTGGAAAGATGTGAGGTAAGTACTCATTTTGAATCATTAATTATTTAATAATATATATCTGTCTTTATTGAAGTTAAAAGATTTATTATAAAAAATGTATCAACAATTAGATTTTAGTTATAATTTTTCATTTATGTTGATGATCTCTGAAAGGGCGAGTTGGGTGACTTGAATTTCTCTTGTAACACATTTTTTTAATTCCTTAAATTTCTCAATCCTTATTGTGTCTAAGGTCAACTGGAGAAAGTAATAACCAAAAAAGCATTACTTTTTATTATAAAGTACTGAATTCTCAATTTTTTACTCTAAACAATTTAATATTTTTGTAAAGAAAATCAATTTTATTTTCAGGATTGTGAACAATGCAGACTGGTACAGTAAAATGAACTTAATAGAATTCATCTCGACAATGGGAAGACACTTTCGTATAGGACAAATGCTGTCGCGGACATCTGTCCAATCGAGAATAAACAGTGACTCCGGAATAAGTTTCTTAGAATTTACATACCAAATCTTCCAGGCATACGATTGGTTGCATTTATTAAGGGAGCACGGTTGCCATTTCCAGTTGGGCGGCAGTGATCAAATGGGTAATCTGATGACCGGTCACGAATTGATTAGTCGTGTAAATGACGTTAAAACTAAGTCGGTTTACGGAATCACTGTGCCTATCATAACCAACGAAGAAGGGGACAAATATGGGAAATCGAGCGGGAATGCTATTTGGTTGGACAGCTCAAAGACTTCTCCGTTCAGTTTCTATCAATTCTTCCTGAGAAGCACGGATGCTAAAGTAGAAAAATTGTTAAAGTTCTTCACTTTCCTCGACCTAAATGAAATTAAAGAAGTTATGGATCGTCATAAAAACACTCCCGAATTAAGAGAAGCTCAACGAGTATTAGCGAAAAATATTACCACCCTAATCCATGGCAAAGAAGAGATGGTGAAAGCAGAAAAAATATCAGAGGCTTTGTATGGAGGAGATGTTGAAATTTTGGGAGAACTTCAATATGAAGATGTTAAACTTCTTCTGAAAGGAACGTCCTGCTGCGATCTAATGATGGAACCGGGATTAACCATTTTAGATGTAGCCATGAAAGCAAAGTGTTTTCCAACAAATAGTATGTATTATCCTTTTTATATAAAATTATTTTGGTATTTGATCAAATTTCTTCCTTTTGAAACATCTTAGTTTTCCTAAAATTCATTTTAATATTGAAAAATGTTTATTTTTGTAAAAGAAATTATTAGATGTTTGCACATATTCGGGTTTATGTCCTCGATGTATNATTTTAATATTGAAAAATGTTTATTTTTGTAAAAGAAATTATTAGATGTTTATTTCATTATAAGAGGAAGGTCTACCAGTAATAAAGTTAAATGGTCCCAGGGTTACGTTTGCATGACAGAATTCTACCCTATTCGTTAAAATTTTCAAAGATCAATTTACACTTATTCGGGTTTATGTCCTAGATGAATGACGAATTTTAATTAATTAATTTCAGGTCTTAAACGATTGTTAAGTATTGTTATAATTCCTTTTTGTAGTTAAATAATCAATCATTATTTTCTTTTAAAAATTCACGATTTTTAAACATTATTTTTCCATATTATAATGGAACCTCTTATTGGAACACTTTATATTAAATAATTTAAATATTTCTTTTTTTATTGTAGAAGACGCCTATCGAATAATACAAGCTGGTGGATTTTACATAAACCAGAAGAGGTGCCAGAACATAAACGAAGCCTTGGTTCCAGGAATCCATATTTTGAAAAATGGGATAACATTGCTTCGAGTAGGCAAACGAAATTATTACATAGTAAAGTGGGTAAACTTGTAAAATTATATTGTTATATAAAAGAGTCAATAGTAAAAAAAATACAATTTTACAAACTAAAAAATGTTTTATTTATTTTTAGTACATTTGCTCTACATATTTTTCAAATATTGCTCCTATGTATTTNGATAACATTGCTTCGAGTAGGCAAACGAAATTATTACATAGTAAAGTGGGTAAACTTGTAAAATTATATTGTTATATAAAAGAGTCAATAGTAAAAAAAATACAATTTTACAAACTAAAAAATGTTTTATTTATTTTTAGTACATTTGCCCTACATATTTTTTTTGTATTCTATTTATTCAAAATGATAATTAGGTTTGTTATTTTACTAAGAAAATTTAGACAAATAATTTATAAAGATTTGAATAATAAACGGTAATAAAACTTTTAAAAACAGTAAGAAAAAAATATTGAAAAGATTTCTTCAGAAGTTATCTGCAAAAATCATTATGAATAAATGATTTTATGCTAATTATTATCTAATAATGGTGTGTAAAAAATCTTCACCAATTGTGAGAAAATTTATCTATTTACAATAATCAACTGCGGTAGGTAAATTTTAAACATTTCTAAAATTAAAATAATTAACAAATCAAATTTATTTCAAAACTTTCTAAAGGTTTCTCACGAAATATTCTCAACATTTCGATTTATTTTATATGGGGGTTGCATAGACAAGGTGATTTCGTGATATTAAAATGGTATGGTCTTGTTAAAAGAGCGAAAAGGTAGAACATTCTCGAATAAGAACGTAGAATTTGTATCTCAACCGTTGTTTTTTATAATAAAAAAACATCTGAAAATTGTTAAAATATTTATTTTTACATAGCTTACTTGAATGAGTAATTATTTAGAAATAAAAACAATTTTGATTTACTTGATTTTTTATTTAACCCCCTTCTCCATGCAACCCCACTTATCCAATTTAAAAATTAATATTTTATTGGATTCTTTAGTGTTTTTTAATAATCAACAAATAAAAAAACCCCCACTTTTTATTTAAAACGAACAGTTTCCATTGCACCTTCAATTGAAATGAATTTCACTCTTTCGTCTCTCAACTTCTTCGCTATAGTTTGAACATTCCGTTCAGATTCCTCGCAATTTTTCTGAACAGTTTTTCTATAAGTATTATGTAGCCAATCTAAGGCTCTAATTGAATTCTTTTGATACATTTCCAAAATACTCTTAATGTGCTTTATATTATTATCACTGGCCAAGTCGGTTAATAGATACAAATTCAAGTGCTCAATTTCCAGTAATTGTCTAGGTGTCACAAAGGGTATCTCCACTTGGGGCAATGCATTCTGACACTCTCTGAATGAAAGAATCGAACTATGAAGGTACTCCCTGCAGTCTAGTGCCAAGTTAATTTTATCTGTTGGCGACTTGGTCACAGAAACTAGATCCCAGATTTCAGTCGCCTTCAAAATGCTGTTTGCGCACAGTTGAAGAAGGGCATTAGAAATCCTCCATTGCTCTGAAACGGCTCCCAATTTATCTCGAATTTGACGACATGATTCTAATTCGGTATCGTATTTTCGTTCCAATTCACTTACGTAGGTTGTTCCGGTGATTGAAGCTATAAAAGTAGATTTTTATTTGAATAAAAATACTATTCTTATAACAGTAATTTGTGTCACAAGACAAAGGGTGGTAAGTGAGCTACGGGCATTTATTAATGATTAAACAAGTGTCCAAAGATGAATTGAAAGCGATTTTATCACGGTTTTCGAATTAAAAAATGAGCAGTTTTGCAATCCTCTATAATAGTAGTTTACGTAGCCAACGCAACGGTAGATAATGGAGTCCGTAAAGTACTACGAGTATTACCTACAGGTTGTGTACAACATTTTGTGCAATTCTTAAAGAAACTCGAGAAAAAATAATTTGCACTCTAAAATTTCATAACAATTTTGTTATAAAAATTTTGAGTTTAATCTTTGAAATGCATTTTGTTATTATTTGACATTGAATTAAAGTTTTTCATAGAATATGAATTTATTTTTTCATAGTACCAATTTTGCCTGGGAAAAGTGCAAAACTGAAATTAATTACAAAAACTTTGTTTTTATAATCCCATATCGAACATTTAGCTTTTTATGATACTCTATTATTAATATACAATATCATAATCAAAGAACAAAATTTTCCCAATGTCTAATTTAGGAAATTACATAACAAATCATTTTTATCGTATTTTAAAAAGGATTACAACCAAAACTGTAAAGACCATTTTTTAATTCGAAAACTCGCTGCTTGTTGAAGTTATCTGTAATTAATCATCAATCTAGAGCAGTAAAGACATTAAAAATTCAAACTCGACTAATGCTTATAGAGAAATAAAGTACATATACTTTTGAAAAATAAAAATGAATTTATATTATAGGTATATCACAATTAAATAAAAATTAAAAAAATCCTAAAGCGTGATTGAAAATGAAACCATTAATATAAGAATAATTGTTTGAAATCTTTAAAAGTGCAAACCTAAGACTCCATCCAATTCAGCATATAATTCTCTAAGTCGATTAAAGTTTTGCAGTAGAAAATCTGCTCTCTTTTTTGAGTGGTCAATCATTGCGCTTCGGAGCTCTATTGTCCTGTAATTCAGTGACGTTTTACTAATTTTAGCAAACAGTTCTTCATTCTGTTTAGCAGCTACGGGATTTGTCGCAATTTCTAATTTATTTGCTATCTAAAATTCAATGTTCTTATAGTCGCTTTTATCCATTTTCTTAAATTGAAATACATACATTACGAACCTTGGCGAAACTTTTCAAATCATGATCCATTGCTTGACTAATCTCAGTTTTTGAAAGAGCTTGTCCTTTAACCACTTCTTGTTCACTGAGGTCCTTTTCAATTTGAAGATGTTCGATCCACGACTCGATGGTGCTCAATTTGGACATGGAACATTCTTTTTCCAGAGCACATATCTCCTCGTCCAATCTTTGGAAATTCGTTTGCAGTGATTCACCTTTTCTAATTGCACTTTTCCTAATCATTTTGTCATTATCCATGGTTTGCGAAGAGAATGGATCCATTTCATTTGATTCAGATGACATTCCACATCCCATTATAATTTCATTTCATTTAATTACTACTCTTATAAAACAAATATTACACCAAAGCTCAAAGCTCCTCTCCTATCCACAATGCTTTTAAAAATAACATTACACTCCGATTGGAGCCAATAAATGAAATCGTCGTGTAATTATTATTAGTTTTACTTGTCCTGTTCTGTGTTGCTCTGTATTTGATTATAAATTCATAATTCAGGGCTTGACAACTGTGTTAAAACAAATTACCAGTTACCAGAATAATTCATACCCGGCTAAAATAAATACCCAATCAATACCCTGGCATTGATCAATGAACTACAAGGGATGTATCTGGAAAGTATATATCAATAAATCACGTGTCAATAAAGCGACACGCCCGCCGTACTTATTGATTATCAATCAGGAGCATGCATTACAAATATATAGTAATTACACACATAAACGATAACTAACCAACGAACGATAGAGAGAGAATTATTGGACGGAAATGCCCTTAAACCTGACTCACAAAACACACATCTAAAACTATGAAATATTTATTCAATTTTACTATTAATCCTTGCCGTTGTTTGGACTATCTTGGGTAAACTAGTATTACATTATTAAAGGTATGTATTTAAGCTTAACTTCATAATCGAAATAAAAAAGTTTTTTGAAGATTATGATAATTGTTTTTTTGTCAACAAGAGTCAGTCCTTTTTTAACGAGGAAATGATTGTAAAATACGAGCAGCAAGGTGAGTTAAAAACAAACTTTACACCGCAGCAGGACATATTTTTTGGGAAAACAAAATACACAAAAAATATTTTACGTCAACAAAATGTGCAGTTTCGGGGCAAAAAAAGATCTAAAGTTTTTATATTGAGACAAATTTAAAGATCCTCACTTCACATTACATAATTTTGATGCCTGAAAATAACTGACAAATGCATATTACTAACATTAAGCCTCTCCAGTAGCGGGGCCAGACCTATACGGCCATAGTGTTCGGTGCTGAATGGTGGGTCTAATTGCACATTCACCCTAACATATCCTGCTCTATTCTTTGGCTATGTAAAAGTCAATTTTTTATAATTTTATAATGGGGTTGAATTGGTGAAGCTGCAAAAAATAGGTTTTCTACACCTTTTCACATTGCAATATTCATTTTGTTCCTCTGCAAAGTTCATGAAGACCCT
>JXOV01008211.1:0-11571 GCA_001014945.1 Clogmia albipunctata | reverse complement strand
AATACGAGTATAAAATTAAATACATAAATTGTCTTAATTAATCAATACTTTTTCATTATAGTTTAAAGTTATGTCCTGTTAAATTTTAAAAAATTTAAGATACCAACTCTGAGTATTTTATAATATCATTTAACTAACATTGACATATTCAACACTTATTATATGTCCTCGTATATCTAATAAAATGCACAATAGTAAAATTAATTCACTTGTGGCAATTATATTTCATTATCATTTCATTATCAGAACTTATCTTTTATTACCCTGAGAACTATTTTAGGACATCAATGTCATGAAGATAAAACTTGGTGATATTTTTAAGATAGGTCAATGATACTAGAGAAAGAGTGAGAAAACTTTTAGATAATTAGTAGCCCATTAATAGCACCTAGGCTGGCTGTAAAAGTATCCAGTCAATCCGACGACCCGCCCAAGATTCGATCCTAAGCCATCGAGGAAGCAGTCTAATACGTAACCACTCGACCATGGGCTCAGAAATGTATATTCTAATCTTCTTATAAATTTATCTATCATTTCGTTCCAGTTCTACTTATTTTTCAAAGCCATTGACTAAGCGGATTAAATAAATTTCTTTCAAATCGTTGTATGGCGTAGTTTTTTTGTTGTTGTAAAATATAAAACCGGTTTAAATATAACAGAACAGCTTTATGAAGTGTTAAAGGATTTTCCTGCTACCATGTACTATTCAGCTATATAAATAAGTGGCTTTGTGAAATAAATTTTTTATTTAACAAAAAAATGACAAGAATGTGAATATGTATAAGAAAGTCAAGATAATCATTTTGCAAATTTGGTTTGAACATACACATACTTAACGTACTTTATTCATCAGAAATTTAAATCTTGAAAAATTTAACTTGATATCATTCAAATATAGGAAATAAGTATCGAGTTCAAGAAATTTATATTAATGTTCGATTTCTACACAAATAGAAAATATCGTTATGACCACTCCCTCTCTAAATCCTAGACAAAAACACATGCCATCATGAGAAAAAGTAAATTTCCCGAAAACAAGTTTACTTTAAAATCCAGTTATTTGAGCTTATCCGATTCGTCTGTTATTTAAAGATTAGAAAATTTGTCAAATTATTTCGGAGAACAGAAAATGAAATTGCTGGGCTTATTTTATTAAAATTAATAATTTGCTGTAGGCGATTAGTTTTTTGTATCTATAATTCAACGGAAAACACTTTTTATTTTATAAAATCGCTTTATTATTCTTTCAAGCTTTCTCCAATCTGAAAATCCTATGAGATATGATTCATAAAAACACAATTAAGGATATAATACTACAGTGGACGCCGCTTATTAGGCCCACTCTGGGACCGGTATTTGGAAAGCGATTGGTCAATAAAAGCTAGGATATGATCTGTAAAGATTTTTAAATATGTACGAGTATGTATATATGTATATACATTCATATATGCTTGGAAAAGAGTATTTATTAAATAATAATTGTTCAATATGTGTTAATCTGGGAAAATTTGAAAATAATTCAATCGTCAATTACGTGTACATGTGGTCTTGTCAACCAAACAAATTTGAGCGTTAATACTCACAAGNTAAACTATTGCGGTGCCATCAAGTCGGCAAATACAAACTTATGAGGAGACGATTTTTTTCGGTTTGTCCTACTCTTTACACTACTTCAGTCGATTAAATAAACATAGGGCTCATGGTTAAGATTGNTCCTAAAAGGAATTGAAAGGGAAATTTTTATGTGTTTATCTTGTAGAATTTAAAAATATTTCAATCATCAATGACGTGTCTAAGTATTGTGTCTTGTTAACCAAACAAATCTGATCGTTAATTCTTACCCGGTAATAATGAAAGAAAAGAAATGTATATAAGAAAACGGAATGAATTTAGCAATCAATTTAACAATTAAATATGATTCTGTATGTAGTGATGAATATATTGATGACCAAAAATTTACAACAGAGTGATATGTAAACTAGTGCGATGCCATCAAATCGGCAAATACATACATGTGAGGAGACGATTTTTTGCGGTTTTTCCTACTATTTAAACTATTTCAGTCGATTAAATAAACATAGGGCACATGGTCAAGATCGGTATGAATAAAAGTGTACAAAAGACTGAGTTGTCGTCACTTGCACTTGTTCGGCCGAACCGGTCCTAGGCATTTTGGCCCAAAANTCAATGTATTTATATACGGCCGATCCGTTTCCAGGCATTANTTTTGGCCCAAAAAAGCGATTGTCTCTATTAACCGTGGTCCTAATAAGCGGCGTCCACTGTATAATATTGAACGATATGCGTATATTGTGACGGAAAATAAGTGAGGTTTATTAAATACATTATTCTCAGGTTTGTTGGGTCGTAGTGCTTTTAAGTATATTTAAATCTAGATAGAGTACATACGATATTGAAGCTTTTATAGCTTATTAAATAGAATGGTGTTGTTCGACACAGCTTTATGAATTTATAAAATTAAGTTGACGACTTTCGTCTTCTAAACTATTAAATGAAAACATAATGCCACCAATTTGTTTGACTAAAACCATATTTTTTTAGTTTCTTTTATATTCATATATATGTCGTAATATGATTTTCAGTTTATTGTACGTTTCTATGTAAATTNGTTGTTCGACACAGCTTTATGAATTTATAAAATTAAGTTGACGACTTTCGTCTTCTAAACTATTAAATGAAAACATAATGCCATCAATTTTTGGACTAAAACCATATTTTTTTAGTTTCTTTTATATTCATATATATGTCGTAATATGATTTTCAGTTTATTGTACGTTTCTATGTAAATTACCAATATACTTTTTAAAGGAGTTTGTTAAACTTTTATATTGATATGCTCTGTAAAGTAGTCTATCAAATAATCCAAGGTATTGTATTTCCTTCAATAGACAATAATTTGTAAAGATGCCAAAAAATTTAATACTATTTAAGGAACAACATCGTCAATGCTATTTAATCCCAAAGGTTATATCTTGGGTCAAAGATCAACAAACAATTATTTGTATTTCAGTTCTTATGAACTGAATAAAACTAATTATTCGGTCTATATACCTTCAATCGTAAATAATGTGTTTTTGAAGGTCTGAATCTGTATTAAATATAATTATAAGGGAATCTCAGAAGCAACAAACAATTTGTAGGACAAATTTCTAAGAACTGTCACAATTTAATATAAAGATTGAACTCGTAATCATAAACATACTTAATATTTTTATTCTTTTTTGGACTGTTAAAGGACATTGGAGAACATATTAAAAGTATATAATGGTGTTTTTTATTGACATTCCATTGATATAATTTAAAAAATTATAATTTTATTATATGACTATATTTGTGATTGAAATATATATAAACGAGCACCAAGCACCAATCGTACCTTGTTGATAACGGAGAAGTATGTAGTAGTATTGGAGGTCAGCAGTGAAAAGGATGCTAAGAACTAAACGAAATAGAAAACACCTTGGATAAAAGATACGAACTGACAGTCTATTGAGAACAGCAAAGAATTTAAGTTCCGGTTATCTGGTGAGCAAGATAAAACGGAAAAGGCACGACTAAAAGAGCAATGGGGCGCGTTTGATAAGAGAGGGAGAGAGAGGAAGGTACGGAAACTTGCCAATAACGATAGCAAGGACTAAATATTATCATTGAGCATAGCCTGGCCTACAAAATAAATATCTAGGTTTTGAGCGTATCCATACGAAAAAAGTGTTCCATCCTTTTACGAGAGCTTACTGTTTTAGACAAATGCATAATAAATAAATGAGAACTGCATTTAAAATAAATACGTATAATTCAATAAATTAATTTGGTTTTTTAATTTATAATTTTATTTAAACACATACTAGTATGTACTATGACAATAATNAGTTTACTGTTTTAGACAAATGCATAATAAATAACTGAGAACTGCAATTTAAATAAATAATGCAATAAATTCATTTGGTTTAATTTATAATCTTATTTAAACACATACTAGTTTCNGAGCGTATCCATACGAAAAAAGTGTTCCATCCTTTTACGAGAGCTTACTGTTTTAGACAAATGCATAATAAATAAATGAGAACTGCATTTAAAATAAATACGTATAATTCAATAAATTAATTTGGTTTTTTAATTTATAATTTTATTTAAACACATACTAGTATGTACTATGACAATAATAAAAACAAACCACAAAATAATTAATTTTGTAAATAAATTCCAAAATAATTTAATACTAAATTAAATTAATTATCAAATTGTTTACAATTGAGCAGAATTATAAGCATTCATCATTTTCCATTTGTTGTTAATTTCTGACATTAATTAAATGTACATTATTTTATAATTGAATTATTCTATTCACACTGAAATTGTGATTCAATTGAATTAATTGTCAGTAATTTCGCAAAATAATCAGGTCTAGGTAAAATTAAATGATTGAACCACCAGGCCATGTGACAATTAGAGCTTTATTAATCGGGTTATCGACCACAATAATATGTATTTAAAGTTTTGTGAGGCATGTCAAAGCTTGGTTGAATGGCGGATGAAAAGAAAAATAGGTCAATTAACCCAAAAATTTGATTAAATAAAAATAAGAGTACTATCACCTGTAAATAAAAATATCACGATTACACCTTAATGTCAGACCTTGAAATGTTCACTCTGGCGTGATTACAAGACTTAGATCTGCTACTTGTTCTTTGGTTTATAACAGATACCAATGACACTAAGGACTTGAAAATGAATAAATAACGTTTAAATAAATTGGCAACAATTTTATACAAATAAATTGTTAAGTAATATGAGGAACGCAGTCGCAATAGTCCTTGTATAGTCCTTCGGGAATGCCTAAGAGAAATCTATAGTAGCAAACTGCAGACATCATCTATCCGGTCACGTAAGCAGTACCTTTATAAGAACGGATGGTTCAATGTGGAAATAAACTCTAAGTGTGTGGGGATACCTGAGAGGCAACGACATCGATTGTTTTATACCGCTTCAGTTCAACAAAATAAGTTCTTCTCTATACAGTTCTCTGCAGACGGACCGTGTCCCATGGTATCTTCAAAGGGGAAGGAACATAAAGTTGATTGTCAGGTTCAGATGCGGAAATGAAGAACAAGGAGAGCTGGAGGAGTGACGGGAGCTATAGAGTGTGTGGTGTCGATCAGGAGACGGTGGTGCACATGAGCTGTTGCGAGGATGAGCGACCGAGAGAACTGCTTCTCAACGAGAGAGGACAGGGAGAGATCTGGATAAAAGAAGTGATAAACAAGCGAAAGGCACTCACATGTTGAATGAATTGTAAATCTATTAAAAAGGCCTTCAAAAATATAATATTATGTGGGCTGAGGATTTTGATCAAAATTACATATTTTATATTTAAATATACAATAAGCGTGAATAACAATTTAGTTTTTTCTTTAAGATAATAATTTACATAGAATACTTCAACGAAAACAAATTATGAAATTAGTACTTTGCTAGTTTCAAGTATTTAGCATGATTACTTTGATTTTGGCAAATAAAAACATAAGATATGTTTTCTGAAAACGGCGATCTGGTTTTAGATCTCCTGGGTACTTCCTTTGAAAAGATCGGGTTTTGCTTTTCATATCATAACCTATTGTTTTGTTACTAGTTATGAACCTTTTAAATAAATCTGGATCATAACTGACATCCTTAAATAACCCTGAACAGTGGTCATGCGATAATTCTTTTGTTTAAAATTCCGAAATTTCGTTTAATGTAAAAATCATCCGATAAAATTGAAAGAATCGATAAGATTGATTTGATAATATCGTTAGTAACTTCTCAAATGTTATTTAGAAGACTTTTAGAAACAATTTTCTTCTCAACATTGGAGATTACATTTATAGTTGTTGTGTATGGACGTCTCGAGGGAGGTTTCGTCTTTGGGATCACCTCGGGCATCCCAAACAGTATTTAACTCCTGGAACCACTTTCTTTACCTAAATTAGTGTTTTCTTATACCATACTCAATATTTTAAGTACATTGAGCCATTTGGTTCCCAAAATATGTTTAGGATAAATGTAACACAACAATAACTAAAAAACTACAAACAATTGTAATATAGCTAAAAAAATTCACCTAAATTTTTTTACCTATAACCCTAATCAACCCAAAACGATTTTGTAACTTAAATTTTTTGCCAAAACGACATTTGATAAAGAAGTTATTTTAGGACAAAAATGTTATTTTACAGAATTGAATGAATGGAAGACTGAATTGACGTGTGACAAAAAAGGAAGAGAAAACAACCCTAAATGGCCGTGAACTTCCGTGGGACTGATGAAAGGGAACAATTGCCCCAGCTTTGATGAACATTGGTAGGTCATCCCGTACAATGGAAATGGTTGCCGTTAAATCGAAAGGCATTGGCAGTCCTGACTCAAATTCATAGAAATGGTTGGAAAAAAATACGGTAAACTCTCGGATTTTATGCAAGGGGATGAGTGCCACAATAAGGCTGTCTCCCACCATGAACTGGTTTAGAATTGCTGAATCGGTGTCTGTTGCCATATCAAGCAAATAATCGGAATAATAAAAGAATAACGACCTTTACAATGGGAGCATTGGATCTGTCAAGGACTTCGTGTGATCCTAGGAATAAATTTGCGATCAAAATTGCCGAAATGAAGAGGTGAACTGGATACATTAACTTAAAAATCGGGCTCGCCCAAGCAAACTGATATCATTTGAGACAAAGGTTTTATAAAGCAGCTAATGAATTTGGATTCTTCGCCTCCTCCTTCCCATTCTCACCGTTTGGATGCCAAAATGCTCATTCCTGTACTATTAATGCCTTAAGTTACAGGTTACAGCGCAATTTCAGATATTTGATCATAATAATATTAATAATTAGGATGTGCGACCGAATGACATTCTCTTAATTTGATTAAATTGTTTCACCACGAATCGTCTGTTTTATGGTATATTTTACTTACTCTGTAATTCGTTGGAGGTTGAAGAAGTGCTATTCAACTTCCAACAAGTTCAGACAGTGGTCTGGACTTGTTGCAAACTGCTTTTGGCCATAGTGCGGTTTTCAAAATACATTTATCTCAATGTACATAAATGGTTCCACAATAATTGCGGAACAAAAACACAAAATACAAATTAATATTTGGGATAAATTCATTTCCGTTTTCCTATAAACTTAACAAATAATTGGTTTGGTTGAAAATCGATTGGGGGAGTTCAAGGGTGGAAATTGGTGTATGCTCGTAATTCAAAGTAAAATATATTATGTAGAGAATATCATGATAATGGTATATCTGTTTATTGAATCTTTGCTGATAGTCTTCTTCATTTAAAGCCATATTTTAAAAATTATGAAAATCAGCAGCCTGGTCGATTAGAAGTGTGTATGTTTCTTAAGATCTATCTTCTGCAAGATATTTTACCAACAGAATATTTATCGAAATATTTCCATTGACAATGGCGATAATTTCGGAAACAGGTTGCATGACATCATTTAAGTTGTAAAGCGGTACNACAGGTTGCATGACATCATTTAAGTTGTAAAGCGGTACTTAAAGGCTTTTAATTGTGGAATGTACTTCTCAAATCCCTGCTTCTAAAATCTTGGTAAACGTAGGCGTAAAACTAATAGATTCGTTGGTAAATATTGTGGAAGGAAGTTGGAAGACACTGTTTATTTACTGCGTTGGAAGCAATCAACGCAGCATGATGAAATGCAAGTTCTGTCAACATTGATTTAACTGCTTAAATGAAAAACTCATTCTTTGCTTACGGTTTGAAATCCAAATGGGATTTCATCTCGAATAACAACCACTTCCTTTTCCTAATAAGAGTTTAGGTACTACCACTATGTCGATTCCCGATTTCCTCATGATGGAATAAATTTCCGGAATGTACTTATAGGACACTTTAATTTCTTTTTTTTAAAACCCGAACGGCTCAGGCACTTGGTGACATTCCCCACTGCCGTTTCGCAATTTTACAAACGCTCGATGGTTCTCGAATTAATTTCCATTGAAGCTACAAGTATAGATTGTTCGGAATAGTTTACTGGCGTAACTTTTATTTGAGCCAATTTCAATTTTTAGTTAATAATTTCATAACGTTAGGAAATTGCAAATTAAATATTCATTTTCAAATTTTTTGTGAGAAAAATATCAATTTTGAAAAACATTCATATTTCATACTACTAAAGGCTTGCATATATTTTTCTCTAAATCTATGAATAATAGCAGTAATAAAGTTTATGCATTTTTGTTGCTTAAAATTGATATTATGACATTCAAATTTGTCGGNTTCTGTATATGTAATATGTAATGCTGTCAATAAATAATAATAATAATAATAATAATAATAAATAACTATTAAAATGCAATCTTTTAAATTTCCAACTCTAAACTANATAAAGTTTATGCATTTTTGTTGCTTAAAATTGATATTATGACATTCAAATTTGTCGGGCCTTCTTAAACAACTCTTATGTTTAATAATGTCTTATCTTATGGACCTTGTTGTATAAACAACTATTAAAATGCATTCTTTTAAATTTCCAACTCTAAACTAATAAATACTGATAGTGTGGAATTGTAAGTACTTCAAACAAAATTTAAATCAAATTAAATTAATATTAAAGATCCATTTAATGACACAAAGTCTGAGCTTTAGGCAATAGTTCCGAATGTCGATCACTTAGTAATGCGATGATGTTATAGGTATATAGTATTTTTTTAATATGTGTCTTTAATTAATAAGCCGTTAAATAATATTACTTGAAAATTATTTTACGGCCAAATTTTCCTTTTTATCTACCACTTTCAGATTTGTCCATAGCAAACACGATATATATACGTACATTAAAATCTTATTAAAAGCTTTTTTGATAACATGAGCTTTGATTCTGCGGAGCGATAAAAAACGAAAGCACTTTGAAGGCGACAGATTTAAAAAATGAAATGATACTTAATGTCAATGAAAGGCGATGGTTGAAACCAGGGATGTTGCTGATGTCTTCATATACGCTTATATGAATTTAAAAATAAAAAAATAAAATCTTTTAACAATTACTTCAGTACCATACTTCAAAACATAAATTTCGTTTTCATAAAAAAAGGTCATTTCAAAATAGAATTTATTATGATTGGTTCAATTTTAAAAAAAATGCATTGCTAATGGAAGTCAATACTTAAATATTATTTCAAATGAAACAGTAAATTAAAGTTTATAGTTAACAATTACTACGTAATTTCATTCATTTTCTCCAATGATTCGTCCTTAAGGCAAAGTAATTCATAAAAAGGGGTTGCTTCTGCTTATTCCAATTTCTACCTCGAAAAGTTTTTGCTTCACATCTTACAGATTCTTCGAAACAATTACAAAATCCGTTAAACAGAAATAATTCTGTATAATTCTGTTTGATTAAAGATAAAAGTTGCTTTTGATTAACAAATGTTATTTTCAGAATTTCATAAAATGATTTATAGGCAATTCAATTGACCTTGAATTTCAAAATTTACATGCCCTTTTGAAAATATGATTACTCAGAATTCGGCGGTCTTGATATTCTATTGTAATTTAACTTAATAAATCTAAAACATCTTTGAAACGTGACCAATAAAAAGACGAAACTAATTTTCTTGGAATATAACCAAATTGGAAGTAAATAATCCATTGAAAATGTATTACTAATCAGGGTATTGTTCAGCATTTCATCGGCATCTTATTATAAAACTTCAATATTTAAAGCAAGAAAGATATATTTTTATACCAAATAAGTTTTGTACATTACAACTCAATTTTAACAAATTAATAAGAAGAAAGACATATTATAATAATAAAAAGCTATTTTCATCCCTATGTCCTTATTCATACATTCCGAATATACATTATCATGTTTGATTTCTCTTTTTCAGAATCATTTTCATCCAATCCTCTCCGCTTCCTCTTTAAAAGCATTGCTGTTGGTCTAGAGTCCTGGCAAGTTGTTGAACATAATCACTAACATAAATAAATGATAATGAAAGCTTTCAGACAATTTGATTTCCATTAACTAAGTAATATTCCTTTTTGATTTAAATTTGTTATTTCAGTACGATATAATATATCAATCTGCCGTAAGAATGCATAGATAGACATATCTTTCTAAACAATTTCTTCTCATGGCTATTATTTAAACGCCAAATTTCACATTCAATATTTAATATGAATATTCATTTGATTGTTTTGGAATAATAGTTATTTATACAACTAGGATGAGAAGATAAGGTATTTTAAACACAAGTGCTTAATAATGCATACCGTCAAATTTAAAATTAAGTTATCAGCANTTCAATATTTAATATGAATATTCATTTGATTGTTTTGGAATAATAGTTATTTATACAACTAGGATGAGAAGATAAGGTATTTTAAACACAAGTACTTAATAATGCATACCGACAAATTTAAAATTAAGTTATCAGCCTAACATTAATTTTCTTCCTTTTTTCTGATTCTACTAAGACGAAAAACGTTAAATCTTGTATCTCTTACTTTCATATAGGAAATATCACCTTGTTATTTCAATTAAAACGTTAAATTTAAATTTAATCAATAAGTAATGCTGCGTTTAAAGAGAAATCTGATGTCCATTAAAACATATTTATATTGAAATAATCCGTTTTGTTATGAAATCCACAAATACAGTTAAACCATTTACAACGAAACGGACCACATAAATTTGATTGATTTATTTCATGGAGGTCACAATTTAATAAAAAAGATAAAGCACTAGTCCTTTAAAGAATTAAAGTATTCTCACTTGTAGTACGCCTTTGATACAACAAATTTTGGTGTCATAATATCAGTTTTATGAATTGAAAATGCACAAAAATATTTATAAAACATTTATATAGATATTTCCCCACGGCAAAATTATTCTAAAATGTATAATAAATGCATTTTAAGACATTCATTCGGGTAAAATCGAATCGCGAGTTAGTAAAAATTGTCTTTCCCTAGGGTAAGTTTTTGACATTTAAACGTCTACATCAAGTCCATCCATTTTAATTTTAAATACATAAAGTTTTTTATCTTTAAATACAAGTTAGAGGGGCATTAAAAGCAAGGAGCAAGTTTTCCTTAAGTAAATCATGATTTTAGAAGTAAAAATTAAGAGCAAAAGACATAAATTCAGAGACTTTTTAAAAGAGATAATGTTGAATAATAATTTATTTAGTTCAAATTAATTGGGAATACATGACCATCAAGATAATAAAAAATATTTAAAATTTTTAAAATTCATTTGGAATTAGAATAAGAATACAAATCTATGTATCCTTTTATATTTATTTGAAAACTCAGGTAGAATGAATCGAGGAACTTAACTAAATTTATCTTAATTAAGACTCAACCATCCGAACTTGCGTTATATAAGCTCAACTTATTAATGAAGCAGTGAAGGCAACTTATGCGAAGACAAACTTCAAGTCTTAGTATCACGTTCATTTAATTAATTCAAGTGACGTGCTCTTAATTGAGCAGCTTTGATATTTCACTTCAATAGCTGAATTCTCGGCTGG
>JXOV01008205.1:10139-34841 GCA_001014945.1 Clogmia albipunctata | reverse complement strand
TTAAACTACACAAAATATTGGTCGCGGCTATGCCATACGACCTTGATTTTGTTGCAAATTAATACACATTTCCTGTTTTGAAATTTTAATATTTACCGTTCAACAACCATCTGCGTATAATTCGGCCATTTTTGTTCGGTTTTTAGCACATTACTTAGATAGCAGAGATAAATCTGCTTAACTGTAATGTAAGTGAATTATAGTAATAGCTTTAAATGACAATTTATTATACATAAATTAAAGTAAACAAATGTTCCATACTACATTAAAATAAGTTCCTTATGACCAAGTTGTTCAGAGGAGATAAACTCTATTAGTTTGAATTTCAACCGTTGACGGTAACTTTACAATTTTAAATTTCACTTGAAACATTTGTGCAACAAACTTTATGTCCTGCTCGGGTGTATAGTCTTGTTTTTTAACTCTGAAATGATGAAACACTCGCCTTCGGCTTGAATGTTTTACACTCATTTCACTCGATAAAAAACAGTTGACTTTACACCCTTGTTGCACAAATAACTATTTTGTCATCGCATAATAAGAGATAATTTAATTTAGAAATATGGATTTTTCTTATCGTTTAATTGATGTGGATACTTGAAAGTATATGATAAGTAATCCATCTTTTTAAATTTAAGTTCATTTCAATAAGCATAGTTTGAAATACAATTTACTTTATAATTACTAATTATGAAACATTTTCGCTAAATACATAATAGTTAATTATTAATTAAATTATCCTTTGACTGAATTCACAAATAACCATTGAGATACAAGCGGAATTAATTTGCAATATGTGAGCGTATAATTACGGACGAGTAGATAATAATCCACAATTAATTCAGTGTTTATGATTCTATTGATTTACTCTTTCAGAAAAAGAAGCGAAAATGGTGTGTGCAGATTTATTCCATACATTACGGTCCACTGCAAATAAATCCTGTAAATGCGATCACGTCCACTTGGATGAACCTAATGATGCAATAAAGGTTTAATTATGCTTTTATCCACCTCCAATTAAACGCTTTCACGTTCTGGTAAACACACACTTGGCTCCATTTTGACGATCCGTGCTCGACTTTCAGCCAATTTTTCATTCCATTTGCGCGTAATGAGGTGCACTATATTAAAAATATGCATTAATTAAATGTATTTAAGTGTCAAAATCCCTAAAAGCCTTTTAAACGATAATGGGCTCACTGAATTGCAGCTAATTTTAATTATTGCTCATTTTAATATTCAAATAATTAAAAATGAACAACAACATATTATCTATTCAGAATTTCATTGGCGGTTGAAAATTTATTCATTTTTCACAATCAATATTTAAATATCAAACCTCTATATCTAAACTTGATTAGAGCCATAAACGAATGAAACTATATATTCTATGTTTTGGCAGCCCAATTCAAGACAAAAATTCGAATTGTTTTTTCGATGTATGTTCATCCTATCCACGTGTACGCTTAGTTGTACGATAACTGGTACCGTACTAAATATTTTTTGTAAATTTATCTATACAATTTCACTCATTGAATGATTTGAATAGGAATGAAATGAATTGGTGTTTATTGTGACAAACAATAGTACAGTGTGTGGAACAGAAAAATGTATATATCTATAAATATTTAAAGAATTTATTAGAATTTTGTGTTAATTTATTTAAAAATGCATAAAATTTTGTATAAAACACGATCGATAAGTATTATTAAACACTCGGGCTCTTTTTGATCGACCTTGTTGTATAAACAATTATTATAGAACCAAAATGCATAACAAAAAATTTTTGCGTGTACTGGCATCGGACCAATCGTACTTAAAAAAACTCTGTGACGACGTAACGACTTTACCACATCAACAACACTGCAACTGGCCATCCATTAAAACTTTTCATAATAAATAAAATTTTCAACTCCATTTCTTACACTTTTCGCATCATTATAAGTTAATTTATCTGAAGTATCTTATTTTAATAGTACTGCTTTGTAGTGGCGAAAATCATTTACTTATTAATAAAATATAAGTATCTCAATTCTGCGTATTAAAAACATAAACATACAAATATACACTGCGTTTCATCCTTTTACGACAGGAGAGACTTCGATTAAATTTTAGTTTAAATCACGAAGTGTATCAATCTGATCTCAATTTTTTTTGNTTTTGACACGAAGAAAGGTCTTATCATTGGCCATCGTCTGCACTATAAAACAAAAGACTAGGTTTGTTGCAAATGATTAAAAAAGGCATGCGAATTTTCCCATAGAAAAATATCGTTTCATCCTTTTACGACAGGGGGCTTATTTTCCTCCAGTCAGTTTTGACNCAGTTTTGGCTTCAAAATCGAACAAAAGTACATATTTCATTTTCAACTGAGGATTATGGTAATGACAAATTTTATTACTCTAGATGTACTCTGGTTTTTAGGGATGAACGTGTTTTTACCTGTATTTTATTGCACTTTATTTGGACAAGCGATTGAAAATCAGTGAAAATGTAATTCTAATTTTGCTATCCTATTGTGCCCATATTATCAACAACAATGCATAATGAGCTCAGTTTTCGATAGCCATCATTACTTTATTTGAATACAAAAATTTTTTATATAATTTTCTCATAATTCGAAATATGGGTTTTTAGACTTCTAAAAATAGTTACTGGCTGCCTACTATGAGAGAGCGACCCAATTTTTCTGCTGTATATATTGAAGAATANGAATAGATTACCAACTATTTCAGTTTAAAAAAATCAACAAAATTCTCTCTTGTTGGCGCAGTAGGAGAAAATAAGCAACCTGTCGTAAAAGGATGAAACGATATTGCTGTATGGGAAAATTCGCATGCCTTTTTAAATTATTTGCAACAAACCTAGTCTTTTGTTTTATAGTGCAGAGTGCAGACGATGGCCAATGATAATAACTTTCTTCGTGCCAAAAAATATATTAACTAAAATTTAATCGAAGACCCCTGTCGTAAAAAGATGAAACGCAGTGTATATAATTGAAAAATACATATAAATAGATGTTTAATTACTAGACTACTGGAAACAAACTTTATTGTGTTAAAAAATTACAAAGCTTAGATAAAACTTTTATCTTGTTTTGATTTTACTACACTTATTCTAATTTTTTAGATTGCCCATAAATCATGGATAATTTTTAATTTGATATAGTAAAATAACCAATAAATTATAACCGGAAAAAACTTGTTAAGCGAACGAATTTTTTAAGTGGGAAAAGTTGAATTAATAAATTTCATCTCTAAAAGGAGTCACCTCATTCATAAAATAGAAAAAAATGTGCGGTAAATTCAAGTAATTCAACCGAAGAATAACCAAGTTTTAATTAAAAATCAACATAAAAGAAGGCTCCCGTGTCTGTCTGCGTATTTGCGAACAATTTAAAAATTAATATAGTAAAAGGCGGTAAAGTGAGGCTTGAGCCGTGTAAACTGGGAAGCTCTTAGTGGCAAAAAATATATTTCCACTTCTTTTCGATTAACGCTGAATGCCTTTCAGATAAGAAAATTGCAAATTTCTTGGCTTTTTTATAGAATTTAATTACACCAAGGAACGCTTATCTGACCAAACAATTAATTCTTATTTATATGCAAATATTTTGCCAGTTTCATAGACAATTGAAAGATTATTTAAAGTAATTTCGAAGGGATGGTTTCATTTCAGAATTAATTAGTTTAAAGTTATAATATGGGGTTTTGCGCAAATTTAAAAATAACAAAATTTACACAAAGGAATATATTTCAAATTTCCACAAATAAGTAAGTAACCTTATATTTTAAGTTTAATTTTTTAATTAATTTGGAAAGGTTATGCAAAATATAAGCTATAGTTTAATTTAAATTATAATATTTAAAATTTCTTCATTTTCAAACATAATTTTTACCGTATTAATAAATATTCTCCAACTAATAACAAAGCATATATTTTATTAACTATGTTTATTTATGGATTAATTTATGGTTATTCATGGTCAATTTCGACTTTTATTTATTTCTAAAAGGATTAGGAATTTATTTGTCTTCGCTTTGTAACATTGATACATTCCTTTTACTGAGTTTTACAAGAAAATTAACAAGAGCCTGAACAGTTGAATATCTTAGATCGCAGAGTGTTTAAAGTTATGTTTGGGATTTTAAAATTGACATTTAAATATGAAGCTCTTTAAAAGTATTTATTTATACAGTGGACGCCGCTTATTAGAACCCCGGTTAATAGGAACAATCGCTTAATCGGGCCAAAATGACTAAGAACGGATCAGCCGTACATAAATACATTACAAATTCATTGCTTTATAGGGTCGAGGTCACAGAATTTACAGAAACAAGTGCAAGTGATGACAATTCAGTCTTTTGTCTACTTTCCCCACCAATGTTCAACATGTGCCCTACGCTTATTTAATCAATTGAAATAATGAAAAGAAAACCGTAAAAATATCGGCTCCTTGCAAGTTTGTGTCATCAATATATTTATCACTACATACAGAATCATATTTACTTGTTAAATAGAATGCTAAACTCATTCCGTTGTCTTATTTACGTCTCTTTTCGTTCGTTATTACCGTTTGAGAATAAACGATCAAATTTGTTTGGTTGACAAGACACCATACATGTACACGTCATTAACGATTGAGTTATTTTTAAAATTTACAAGATAAACTTATATTGAACGATTATTGTTTATTAAATACACTTTTGCATGAACAAATGTACATATTCGAGCATATTTAAAAATCTTTAGCTACAGATCAAATCCTAGCTTTTATTGACCAATCGGTTAATACGGCCAAATTATTCCGGTACCAGAGTGGTCCTACTAAGTGGCGTCCACTGTATATGCTTAAACTCCCGAGCCGGCTCTAGGCCTAACATAACGTACGATGTATCATTTATGTATGTAAATTAATTTGTCATTATCCGATCACTCGTTAATTTTATAAATTTAATTCGTAAAAAATCTATTTCAAAATTTATTTGTCTCAAAAGCGTCATTGAAATTTAGGCATTAAATCAGATTTTATATATTTTAAAATACTATAAGGATTGTAAATCATATAGAAATAAAAGATTAAGCTTAACTCGTATATTTTTAATTTAAAAACGGAAAAAAATTATGGAAAGAAGTTAAAGAGCTCTTTTATAAAGGTTAAGTATTTTTGTGTTACTATATTTTAACAAAAATAAATTTCACTTTACATGGTGACAAATGCGGAAAAGGCATAAAAGGGTAAAGAAATGAGGCGAGCATTGCCATTATTTTGGCAATCGAAAGTGAAAGAATAATTTGCGGAAAACAAATTGATACTTGGTTTACTACACACTGATTCTGGATGCTGATTTGGCGCTTTTATGGCAGCCCATAAACAAAAGCAGCAGCAGAGGGCTCTTACATAAGAGAGAAGTATATTATTTGGTATTCTTTTTCGCGACATTTCGCATTTAATCTGTGTCAATCTGCAGTTTATCAATGAAATAAATGCGTACCTGCTCAGTCAATAAATGCGGAATGGGACCCAGTTTGCGGCTCTCTGGTAATTGGACCGAGAGTGCTGCTGGTGGAGGAGAGGCAAGTAGGCTTTTGAAAATGGGAGCCATTGAATTCAGCAAATGGGACCTCATTTGCATAAATTATAGATTCAGGACCGTTTTCCTTATTCCGCATTCTCTGTGCAATATTGCCATCACCCTCATCATCGTTACTTATTCAGTGGGTGATAATGCTCTGCTAGTGTTTGTGGCTGCCTCTGCTTCCGAGGATTACTGCCCCAGTAAATGACGGAGGAGGAGCACCGCGCGAAAAATTTTAGTGATTTTAAAAATTCTAAACACGAACGAAATGTCTTGAAAAAAATAATAATAAATCAGAGAAGAATATTACTCACTGCATTTTTTGCCCATTTTTCACAATCGTTCCGTTGGGAACCAGAATAAACTACCAATCTTCACAATCATAGACACAACTTGAACCAAATATACATATCTAAGCACATAAAGCTTGTCTAATTTTGCATAACAAATGGTCATGCAAGTTCAAAGTTTTGATTTTTCGTGGGTTGCTCACAAGTTATGAAACTAATTTGAAGACAATAAAAAAGTTTGGTTTAATTTTCTTACCATAAACTTTAATTAGTTTTTGGCATTTATAAAAATATATCAAAATCTTAACAAATTCAATTTGGGTAAAGTTATTACTCACTTATTAGATTGTAATTTTGTTATTCGACTTAATTTGTTGTGATTAATATCTTGAATATAATTAATTTTATTTGTTCAACTAACCGGTTTTCAAAGCTTGGATGAAGTGAATAGAATCGAAGAGATGAACAGGATATTTCTATAATACTAATAATTTGCTGCCATTTAATTAATGGATACAGATGGAAGTCATAAAATGTAGTATGTGTGCAGTGTTTTGTTTGCAAAAACCTGACAATAACTAGGTTAGGCTCTATAAAAAATCAACAGTCAGATGTCATTTGTGAAAAATTTTACAAATGAATAAATAGGGCATTTTCTAGAAAATCCCGAATGTATATTGAAAATAAAAAGATTAAAATGAATTGAACTGTAAACATAAAGTCGAAGCGATTTTTACGATAACTCAATGACTAATTTTTTCCATGATTGTTAAGTTTAAGAAGTAATATAAGTTTAATTATTGTAATAAGAGTAAGTGTTGACTTATCTCCAATAATACTTGTTTAATTAAAAGTGAATTTCAAAGTACGAGAAAATTGTCATATATTTAACGAAAAGTTAAGTGTTACAATTAATTAATAATGATTTTTTAAAGAAAATTTGCATTATATTATTTAAAGTAACTTTTAAATTTTGTTGAAAATCTGACCATCGATAGGATGAAGTACCAGCACCTCAAGTTAAAGAATATATCCAACTGATTTTGTATTTCAGGTAATAAAAAAAAGATAAAATAAAATAAAAATAAATTTCCTTAACGAACAGGTTTTTAGAAAGCACAGTTCATCCGTCCATTTTCTTTGTATTTCTGCGCCAGTACCTTATTCGTTAAGAATGTTATTCGATTGTGTTGCATGAATCACTAATATATATAGTTTTTAAAATACAGATCAATTTTTTTCAAAATGTTCATTAATTCATTAAGAACTATCATACCTAACGAATCGAACACTCATAGCTGGGTTTCATTTTCTATTGTTTTTAGTTTTAATAATGAAATTTTGAGTTCTATAAAAGAATCTGGGAATCTGATTGATAGATCAGATTCCCAGATTCTTTTTAGCGACAAACAACAACAGTCTCTAATCGAATTTGTGTGTCGACAGGTTTACAGAAATTGGAGAAGGGACATTTCTGTTTAAAACAAAATGGGATTTAGTACTTTTTGCTGGAAAAGTATTGTGATAAACCATCAATGCAATGACAGTTTTTAGGTGACTATTTTGTGATGACGGTTCCAACGACTGCTTATGATAAATGTTCCTACCCTGCATTTTTAATCTTTATGGCACAGGAGTGGGCATATTTAATTGTATTTAACTAGTCATTTCTTACTCACAAATAAATTAACATACAACTGTTCGCGATGCGTTTAATTTACACGAAGATACAAAGAAATTTTGACCCTATTAATTAACCCTTTTCAGAGATCATTAGGATTTCAGATTGATATGATCGGCAACTGAACTGGCTGAATGGTGTTTATCTTCTCTTGATAATCAAATTAGTCAAAATTTACTCATTTAAATTGCTCCAACTTATTCCCAATCATAAATATAAATTTTGTTAGATATAGTTATGTTAGATATGATTATGTTCTAGAAAAATTGCTCAGCTCAAAGTTCCTTTAGTTGAATGTAGAGCAATTGAGAAAGATAGAAAGTTCAATGTTTTCTCGTTTTAAATAAAATGTAATATAATTAAATATTTAAAGTTAAATACATATTTCAAATATAATAACGACATTTAACTATTTAACTATTTAACTATTTTTAAGCTGTATAAATGCAAGACCACTTTATTAGTGGCTTGTGTCTCTTAGAGCAAACATTCTTTGGAAAACTGAAATTTCCTTTGCGGTGAAAGCAGCGCTATCATAAAATATTTAATAATTTTAAAATGGCATCTCATTTGCCACATAATATCAAAAAGTGGAGATTAAGGAAAACATTCGGTTAAGAAGCATTAAAGCGGTGGCTTAATTGCGAGAATCGTTTTGCTTGTCAGTTGAGAATCAATGGAGTCAATTAAGTGCGAGGGAGAAACTTTGGCACCGTTTATCAATTGAAATGGGGCGACGTGGGTAATCTGAAAAGTTTTATTCGGGAACTGTTCAGGCCATAGAGATGAAGAAGAACAAGAAGCTGAAGCAGAGAGATGATTTGGACGGGACACTGAAATATTGCGGAGAATCCCGAGAGTTATAAATTTAAATTATCTGTAGCCTGATGGGTATTGTGGTCCACCACCGCACTCTCGATGTTCTGCATACACTTTCTGTCTACGTAAATGTATGTGTCCATTGCGACTATTTATCATAGGGTTGCTTGCTGTTGGTGGTGGGGAAACGAGCGACGGAATATAATACTACAAAGGGTGGACCATTGTACAAATTATTAGAGAGATCGGGCGCTATATAAACTGGTGGCTAAACTTTGTCTGAATTTTGGGGAAAAAGTGCAGCAAAGTTCATAATTTACGAAATTGCCAAAGTTGGCCAAAGTTGCCCTAATTTATTATCAAGTGATTTGGTAATTTTATTAATTGGTCGTATGGCTACAAAGTTAATATCAATTTACCAGACGTCTATCCAATTTGGGCTATAAATATAGCCCACACCATCATCCGCTCCAAATTGACTGAGTCGGCAATTACGAAGCTTGTCATTCCACCATTAAGTCTTTCTCTATCTTTCTCTCTTTTTAACCTCGCCAAAAATACGACCAGACTTTTAGAATTCGGCGGCAAAGTGTGGCCAAAGTTTCAGTCCGCTGGAAAGAGGGTGAAATTTCCAAATTTGTTAGTTTGTTCCAAGTTTGAAAAATTTACATTTCTCTGTGTTTAACTTTTGCCACACACAATATTCGTTTTCAAGTTTATTGAGCTCGGTGCAGTTTTCGGTATTTGCCAAAACCATATTTTTGCCAGTTTTATAGCACATTTGCACACCAATGACACCCATACATATTTATGAGCCCAAAGCGATGCTAAACAGGACCAAAACTATGGCCCCAAGAAATTGAAAAGTTTCATGTTCAACTCCTCCGGTCGGTCCTCGATACTGATACTACTGGAAATTACTTACTCCTACTATTTCCTCGTTTTGTTTATATCGATATTTGTGCATTTGTTTGCAGGAAATTAAAAGCACCGATTGCAGTTTTGAGAATAAAAAAATTAATTTAAACTTTATGCACCCCCACAAGTGCTCGCTCCGATATTAGTTTGCAAAATGGCATAAGGCATCTTAGTCGTTTGAATCCGATAATCGGTTAATTCGTAAAGTTTTCTCATTTCTTTGTGAAGAAAGTTTTTCCAATTAACACTTCGGCCTTTAATAAATAACTATTCAAATTCAATTTTCTGTTTTTTAATTTATGGGATCATCTTTTTTTAATTTTGTCATGAATTTAAAAGAATATATTTATCGAAAATTGCAAATGTACAATTGATTCAGAAGTAAATACGGTTTATGAGAAATTTGAAATACATATTTACTAAATTCTTTAGTTAAAATTTTGAATTATACATTTACTAATTACGTTACTAATGTTATATCCGGCCTTATTATCGTAGATTCCGACTCTAACCTTTGGAAAGCAACTTAGATTGATTAATTGAGGGAAGGGGTCAAGAATACTAGGTTCGTGCTTTAAGGATATTGGTAACATGACAAGTTTTGTTTAGATGAAATACTTATTTTTTTTAATACTCACTCTTCGGGGAATGGCTTAAGCATTAAAGTAGAGCAGAACAAAACAAAGCGACGGCGCTTCCTCTCAAAAGAACAAGGATCATCAACAGTTTATGAAGTTAAAACACTTGATTGCACTTTTACACAATTACACTTTTATTTTAATTATTAACTTTAACCAAATTAAATTACAAATTTGACAATCTAAACTTAACGATCTTATATTTATAAAATGTGAACAATTACTTGAGAGATCTAAACTGATTGAAAAATGAACTAGAACAGGTACATAACAAAATACGAACAAGAACTGATTTTACAAAACTAAAAAAGGGAGGAATTTTACAGTAATAAAAATTCACATTCAAATACAAAATGCAGAGCTAATAGGAAAGATTTCTATTTCTTTAAAGTTACCTATGACCACATGTTCAAAACTGATTTCTCTTTTACAGAACAGTGTGTGGCCAAATGCTCAACAAGTTTTCTTTTTCTTTAGTAGATACCAACTAATATCCTAAACAAATAAACAAATTCTAAATATGAAAAATATTTGAAAATTATTTCTAATCTTCTTCTAAATAAACGCGCAACATTGATATCCTAATAAATGATACAGAGCGATTCACTTCCCTCGAAGAATAAACATTGAAGTAGGCAAAATAGCAAAACAGATGATAACAGTTGCACCTCACACTAATTGCAATAACAAGATGTTTGAAAAGGACTCGAATTAAAAACGACTTCTAATGCACAATCAAATTTTTTATAGTCGATAGGGTACATCTAACACTAATTAGTTATTCAAATTAAATATTTTAATTGGTATATTTGGACAATTTGTAAGTATTTTAATAATCCTTATTTTAATATGGTTTGGGTTAAATACGTTCAGCCGTTAGCTAGCTACAGAGCGTAATAGCCTAAAACCCGCTATGTCAGAAAATATTATCTGTAACTGTGACTCTATTAGCTATCCAATTCTACTCATATTACCCACAGTGCACAATGAGCCTATTTATCGATAGCCATCATTACTTTACTTGAATTCGAAATTATATATACCTATGGAAAAGAATTTTCACCGGAATACGTTACCTTTTTCAGTCGCCGATTTTCTCAAATCCCGATGAAAGAGAAATCTTAATTGGTGCTGAAAAAGGATTTAATCAAATTTAATCAATTTAGTTAAAAGTTCTGTGTGTGTGTTCGTGTAAATTAAACTCGCGACGGACAGTTGGATGTTAATTTATTTACGGCTGAGAATAGACTAAAGAATATCAATTAAATCAGCGCTCATAGCCCTTGGCAAAAATGAAAGATGCTTATTCGACACATTCCCAGTCGGGGCCTGAAGAGAAATACCGGGGATCGAATAAGCCGGGAAGAAGTCGCCGCAAAAACTTTGGATCTGCGCCCGTCACAATATACTAAGTTAATATTTTTCAAAATCAGGATTTTTGAACTTTCAATGTAAGCCACTAGCGGCCCACAAAGGTCAGTTGAGGTTAAAAAATAGACAAAAAATTTTTTTTATTTTTACGATTCTATTAAAATATGGGTTTAATGTAAATTTTTTTTTGTTTCAAACACTCTTNCCCGTCACAATATACTAAGTTAATATTTTTCAAAATCAGGATTTTTGAACTTTCAATGTAAGCCACTAGCGGCCCACAAAGGTCAGTTGAGGTTAAAAAATAGACAAAAAATTTTTTTTATTTTTACGATTCTATTAAAATATGGGTTTAATGTAAATTTTTTTTTGTTTCAAACATTCTATAATACAAACTGAATCTAGGATTCAAGAAAGTTATATTCAAAATTAACTAATTTAATGTAAAAATTAGATCTGGTGTTGTGAATTTAAAAAAAATAAGATCATTTACCGTAATACGATCGAAAACGTAAAATAGTCATATTTATGTGAAAATTTTGAAATTAATTTTTCACAATAAATTATAAGAATTTTGTAGTTTCATTTATTTATTTACTATTTCGGATTCTTTATATTAAACATTAATTAGATTTGGTCTTTCTTTATTTATGTTTTGATTTTTAAATAGTAATGTATACGTATGCGTATCTGATACTATTTACTTGTTTAAGTAAATGTTTTCCATGAGATTTTTGAGATTTCGACAGAGTATTTAAATTTTTCAATAGTTTAGTGTTTTAAATTGATTATGTACATAAGATTTAACTATAAATCTCTCAAATGAGGTTAATTTTTTGAAAATTTTTGACTTTAATCAATGAAATTAAACAAGACATTGTTTCTTAAAATCAACCATGAAGAGAATGATATTTGAAAGGGTATAAAAACAATAATATCCGAATTTTTAAACGTTGCTAAGTTTTTATTATAATAATAACAATATTCTTCTGATTAATTAGGAGATTGGTTCAATTATTGGGTTATTACCATAACAAACAATAATATTTAACGTTAATCCACTTTATATTTCATAGAAGGTAATAATTATTTTTGTTCTCTAATAAGCTAATAAATAGATGTAGACAAAAATTACAAACATTTATATTAAAACGAATCAAAACACAGCTGGAAACCAAAATATTGATTTAAAGTTTAAATATTTTAAGGAACAATATAAAATTTAAAAAAACTTTTGATCGAAAAGAGCAAAAATTGGCACGATTTCTCAACTGATTCATAAAATTCATATAGTGGACTATTTTATGGTATATGAATTTTCATGAAGTACGACAAAGTACAGTACTAAATGTTTGTGAAATTTTATCACACAAATTTGTATAGGATTTTGCAATAGTCAAAAATATCTGTTAAATATCCAATTATTTAAAATATACTTATACATATTAATTAAACAAACCATTGTGTTTCAGACATTTTAAATAAAAACTTTAACTTTATTTTTTCACAGAATAAAATCACTGAAAACTGCACTGGAAAAGTTCCAAAACAAGAATAACCATTTCACTGATTTTCAAGCGCTTGTCCAACGCAAGTGCAATAAAATAAAGGCAATCTAGTTGGATTTTGAAGCCAAAACTGACCTCAGTGTGGCCTGCTATGACATCACGACCCAAATTTTTGAAATTCTGGATATATTTCGGATTGTTCAACTACCCTCATTAATAAATTGATTAAATAATTCCCTATATTGGAACATAGGGAGGTACGGTTATAACGCTGATCCATTCGGCCAGAGATAATAACCTTACAGCGGGCACACATTATAAATTTGAGAAGAAAAAACATTTTGCAATTTTTCTTTTGCTTTCTAACGCAAAACTAAATTCTTGACACATTTTTGAAATCTCGGACATTTATGATTCATTTATCATTTAGAAAAATAACTTTAAAGTCGTCTTACATACCCGGGTATAAAGCTACTCGTTGCAGGGTTAAGGAAAAACAGGTGCAGTTAATTTAATTAACAGTGTTTTTTAGATTTCCTTAAAAATTTGAAATAAATTTATATGATTTTCATAATTTACAACTATTGCTATTGCTTCATATCTAATTAACATACACTTAATCCTTACTAAGCTCTCTTTGTTATGAGTAATAATCAAATTAACTAGTTTATAATGCTTATTAATTTCAATTTATTTTGGGTATATAAAATAATTGCTAATCCGATTAATTTGTTTGTAAATTGGAAATTGTATTTCACTAATTAGTATTTGTTGAATTCATGTTTTCTTTTTTAATTGTCAATTGATCACGATAATATTAACTATTTGTAGTTGAAATATATTTCTTTAAACACTTAAATGTATTATTTTCAATAATAATCTGTTTTAAATTTTGTTAATATCTCTAAATAAATTTTAAAATAAGCGAATAAAGCTTACCATACTCTGCCGCGGTACTCGAACCTGGGCTGTCTTTTCTTCACAGAACTAATATATATTATTGCCACTACTTTTAAAAAAATATTTTTTAAATGTTCCAAAATGTGGTTATTAACTGCTTATAAATGGGTTTCTGTGGGTGGTTGGCACCGGATGATATAGAGGCTATTTGTTTTCGGTCAACCGCGTATATTTGGCAAATATTTAAAAGGTTAAATGACCCAAAAGCCACCTAAATAAATTGGAATTTCCACTATGAATTTCAATTAACACTTCCAATCCATTTAAAATTTATTCTTCTTTATTTATTTATAGCCCGGGATGGATTACATTTTGCAATTAATTTTGAAATTTGCGTAAACGTTGAATTTAATTAATTTTAATTTTTTCTTGCTCGGATGAATTATGGGGCCCCAGAGGCTGGCCATGCCGAGCCCCAATTATTATTATCCTCAATATATACTAATGAATTTCAACGGATTAAGCAAAATGCCTGGCAGCGGCTTGTTTATCTCCGGGACATTAGACCAGCTTTGGATCAAACACTCATTTAAATAGATAACAGCGATAATCCCATAGTGAAAACTCCTCCTCATTAACTCATTCCTCATCTTCGTCCTCTTCTTCTCTACTCCTCAATCGTATGCTCGGAAAATGTTTGCTGAAATCCGTCTTTGATGAATCAATTAAATTACTGCTCTTAAATGCTTAAACAACAATTTAATGATTTCACAATGGATATCTCTGTGTTCTTAAGTAAGGGTTCAAATTGGGGATTAAAAGTTGTCAATTCAATTTTAGTCCAAATACATTTAATTTGCTGGATTAGCGGTCGGATGGTGTTATAAGATTAATTATTCAAATTAACACCGTTCAATTAAATTTGTCGTTGATATTTTTATGATTTTTTATTACTTTTTAATGCAACTAACTTTGGTTTTAACTAATAAAATAAGTATTTTGTATTAGCATAACGACAAAAATTAAATGAATAATGTCAGAGTATAATTTAATCATTGATAAACAGTCTACAGCCTTCGCAAATACTATTATCCAACGTTTTTCAATCTTCACATAATTATTTTAAAAAACATCTTTCGATAAAATAATTTTATATAAGAATAAATTCAGATGAGGAAACGATGAGAGAGTGAGAGATTGCTGGAGACTGGACCAAGTATGCCGGGAAACGATAGATTATCTTCGTGAGAAGTGCCATTACTTTAGGCCGTTAGTGGACCGTTTGGACGAACAAATAAGCGGAGAGGACTGGATGAGGTTGGTCCTGGAAATACTAGAAGAGAATATGTCCAGACAAGAGTTTGGCTAAGCAACAAATCAATCAGGGAAAAAAAGTTAAATGAAATACTAGTTGTAAGATCAAAAAGCCTATAAGGGACTTTAATAAAATACTATTAAATGAAATAAATAATTTTAACTAACATTATACAACATGCAAACACTTCCATATTAAAAAATTAACTTTCAAGTATAAGATTTGTTTGTGAGCGAAGAACTGCTCGGGGGTTAAAGCCTTTATTCACATACAAAGTATATGAATAAGATAATTGTACGTATGTATGAAAACGTTTTAGCAGATGAACAGCCTGGGTTCGATCCCTGAGCGGATTGGATTGACGGGGTCCTTTTAATAATTAGTTATCACAGGCAGCATTCCGTGGGCGTGTTAAGCCACCGTGTGATTATAAATTTTTGAATTTTCTCACCTTTTAAGAGTAGGACAAATAGAAGATCAACCATTTTCACGACCACTACATAGTCATG
This sequence comes from Clogmia albipunctata, assembly GCA_001014945.1. NCBI lineage: Eukaryota > Metazoa > Arthropoda > Insecta > Diptera > Psychodidae > Clogmia > Clogmia albipunctata. The sequence continues at coordinate 19,313 of JXOV01008205.1, read as the reverse complement.
AAAAGTCTAAGCCCATTGGTTGAGGTTTAGACTCTCCATGTTTCTTACAGGAATTGAAAGGAAAAAAATTGTAGAGAGCCATATGACCCTTCACGTATATTGTCCTTGCTCTTTCTGCCTATCACCATTTCTGACAATAACTAAGTTTTTGCTATCTATATCGTAATTTTTTTAAACAATCTGAGGATCATTTAAACGCTATACTCCCTTTAATTCAGGGTGGGAAAAAGATAAATATAATTTTTTCTATGTTTGAAAGCTCTTAAGGGTGCTTTCATACGTTATCAGTACTTGTTCGACTGAATTAAATCTTTAATCTAATATTTAAAAATTAATATTTTCTAATTTCCTAAACTTGTTGGAAAAGAACAGACGTCAAATTTCCAACTGTCAGTTTTTATTGGATATTTTTTCAATAACAGCCCCAACCAATATATATAGATATGATAATAAGCGATAATGATTAGGCCTCAAAATTAAAAGGATTCTAATTTATTACACTTTTCAATTTACTACTTACTATTCTTCTTTTAAAAAAGTGTAGCGTCCCTACTATCTTTTATTTTAAGAACAAATTTATTTCAACTTTGGACTCGAATTTTATTTCAAAATATGTACTTAGTATGAGCTATTTAGATGAATTCATTATTATTATATTTTTTAGCTTAAAATAAAGACTAACTGAAAATGTATACACCGTAAAATAATGTACATTCATCCTATTTTTACAATCAATAAAATGTTATATTGATACGAACGGAAAACAATTCTTTATTTAAATGATAAACAATTTTTTGCTGAATTTATCCGTAGATATTATTTTATTATTCTAAGAATAATTCATTTTAATGAATTGTAATTCAAGACATAAATAAAATATTATATTTTTTATACAAACAAAAATCGGAATTTCAATTGTCTTAAACAAAATATACGTACAGTTGCGAGCTAAATAATAGCAACAAAGGATTAAATTTAGGCTGTGGCGGAATCTATAGTGACATACTACACGGTTCTGTCTATGTATTAACCTTAATTTTGGTAACTTATCATGAATGTAGAAATCATTGATTACACTCATTAATAAAAAAAAGTTTCCCTAACAAACTAACATTTTACAAAAATGCTGTAACTATTATGAAAGAATTTCTTTTATTTTCATAGAGCCAGTATATGATAGAACTAAATTGCATACCAACTTTTCAAATTTTAAGTTTTGTAAATGTTTGAATAAGATAAATTCTCACTAGCGGTGCTATTAATTCGCTCGCAATTGTATATCTATTTATATTCCGTCTGATCAACATATTTATATTTAATAGCCTTGAATTTTTTACCGTGATTCTAAATACAATTAATTTGATATGATTCTAATTAAATTGTTATTTTCGTCGTAACCAATTTGGTTTTCATTGTATGTTTTAATTATTATTATTGAACTGACGTCAAATGTTTGGAATGTTAATCAATGAATTATATTCACATGTTGCAGATCTAAATAATGTATATAAAAATGGACCAAACAACCCATGAATAAGTTAAAGATCTCATATTAATAAATTTATAAATACATATGAATCACCGGCCTGATGCGCCATCAGGTTTCTTTGGAGTGATGGGTGCTGCCCATCGCCTCCCCCTCATGTAGGCGTTGTCAATACCTATTATGGTATAGAAAGGGCACAGGATATATGTGTCATCTACTCGCCATTCGGCACAGTTATTACACAGTTAGTAAGGTAGGGGAAGGTATGCTTTTTTATTTGTTTGGTTAATGTTAGTACGTATTGATACAGGTTCTTACTAAAAGCTTACTGCTTATTGAGCCTAGTACGATTACAATCCATAACTATCATTTACATAAAAAATAAATAAATTTTCCCTTCCAATTCCTTTAAGGAACATGGGGGTTTCAACCTCAACCAATGGATTTTCGACATTTCGGTGAATATTTGTTTTCAGTGTACTATTAGTCAATTAAAAGCACCTAGACCAGTCATAAAAAGACCCAGTCAATCCTACCCGCCCAGGGATGCGTTACCACATCACCCTAGACTAGATGTATAGATCTTAATGGAGACTATTTCGAAAAACAGTATAGCAATTTTCAATGATTAATATTTAATTTTGTTCTCTAATCCTGAAATATAAAAGGCAACCCTCGTATCAATATACGGTTACTGTTATGAACTTGAATTTTTTATTTTTGGGTAAACATCTTTAAAAAAATATCTTGCGAATTCAAATCCAAATATTATACAATTTGACTTTTTATACCAGCTTTACGAAATTATTAATAATTTCCAAATTAATGATTTTGATTTACAATGGAGCATTATTGTAACTGAAAGAAGAAAAAAAACATGTAATCGCATTCAAAATTGATAAAATGTTTGCAGTATCAATTTTCAATAAATTATTCATGGAGCGTAGAAGAGGTTACTTTCAATTCATTTGTAATATTCGCAATATTGAAATGCGCTATGCTTTTGAAATTGCATTAAATGTTTTTTTATAGCAAGTAATAACTATGCTGGCAAACAATAACTGCAATGAATGTGCAAAACCCGTTCCAATTTCCAACTATTTCGAATGCACGACGGTTCGACAAACAACCGGAGAATAACAAGGAGCATAACATGAAAACAAAGTCATAAAATGACACTAATATCTTTTGTTATGATGATTGGATAGCAGATGTCGAATGCCAGAAACCGTTCGTTCATTCTTTCCTTCGTTCCACTGGCGACTCCTTTAACGAACTATTCAAAGCCAATGTAAGATTTCCTGATATTGGATGCTGATGTTTTTCCTGGAATTCCTTCGATTGAGCCAATCTGATCAAAACAGGGTCATAAAAAATGGGTCATTGCAATTCCTAGCAGTTTACAACCGATGCACCTGTGCATGCTCCAATTATGATGGAAACACGTTGCTCAAGGCACGACTTTTTTTATGTGTTATTATTTAAAACCAGAGTCAAAACTTTAAATCACAGTTCGGAGGCGCCTGGTGTTTGATATTTTATTACGGGTTTTTTTCTTCTCTATAATAATTGCTTTTGAATTTTCATATTAAAACGTGAATTTAATTGAAAAGGACGCCAGTATGTCAACGTATATTCATTTATTAATTTGGAATCGATAAATAACCGGCATTGACATCTCGAAATTAAAGTCAACTGCCATAACTCAAGTTGTGCATTTCGAACTGACAGCTTTGACAGTCCACCCTCGAACTTTGCCATCTATCATGGCTGTAATTTATTTGAGCCCTGCACACTACAATCCATTAGAAGTTTGTTTGATTTACACGAAAGCACATTATTCAAAAGGGCTCGATTTTAATCGCTTATGCAAAAATTCATCAAATTAGATTCTTCAAAAAGCTCAACTGTATTACAATAGGAGTACGTATACATAATAAACTTTAAGAAGATATTTTATTATCTTGATTAAGTAATCATCATTTAATTTGGTTATATATCATCTTACTCGTACGCCCTGTTGCAAATACTTTAATACAGTAATTTTATTGATTTCAATTATTATTATTATTATTATACTTTCCATAATTTGGATTTTCCGTATTTGGGTTTAAGAGTTATTTTAAAGTAAAATTTAAGGGTTAGATTAATCAGACCTTTGCAACTATTTAATTCTTTTATGCAATCCTATATTGAGAAATTATCTTCATTGTACAAAACGGGTGATTTAATAATGTTTATAGCACAAATAACTATTAGGAATTTTAGTACATTAGTAGAGTCTGTCTTGTTATAATTTGTCCTTTTTATTTTGGCGATAAGATATTAACGCGTTGAAATAAGTTAAAGTTTATTTATAAAATACAGTTTTTGTTTGCGACATTTCGGTGACTACTTGTTTTCAGTGAATTATTAGTCAATTAATAGCACCTAGACTAGTTGAAAAAGGACTCAGTCAATCCTACCCGCCCAGGGATCGAACCCTTGACTCCGAAGAGGTAGTCGGATGCGTTACCACATCGGCTACGATTTTTGTTTGAAGTATACTTATTATAAATTGACTAATTTTGAGCGCTGCAATTTTCATTATGTTTTTTCGCAAAATTTAACTTTCTATTGTTTTGTCAATTTCTTCAAATTTAGTAATCTTAACGTTATAATTTTCATATCGGTTAATCTAGAATAAATTACAAAACTAATAAACTTTTACAACAAAATACAACACCAACTACAAGAGATATTTCAAAAATCAAATTGGACAAACTATAACAAGACAAACTCTACAATTTTGGGCTTAAACCAAAGAACTAAGATGCCAGTAATAATGGAGGAGCAAAGGCCTTTCCCATATATGGTACATTGAAACAAACAGGCAATACGAAGAAAGAATGAAGTGTTGACCAGAGTACTTAAAAGAGATACGCAGGAGATTAAAGAGAACGTGGGTAGAGAACGCTGCTTGGAGCTCAGATCATCGGTGAAGAGTGTGTGTGACAGACTAAGAGACTGTATTACACGAGAAGGAACTCTGTTGTATCGATTCCAAAATATAGGAAATATCGCTAAATGAGAGGAATGGAGGAGAGGAATCAATGCGCCATATATTAAAGAACAGAAAAAAATTCCATAGTACAGTTGTCAAGAAAATAAGTAATTGTAATACAAAAAGCCTAAGGGAAGGAAATAAATGAATAAAAATGAACAAAATGCCTTTAAGTGACATTAAACAAAATTTAGAATTGAATTTGAATAATATCGTAAGAACTCTCAATAAACAATGAACAAGTATTACAATACACTTTATACGAATATCTTTTGAGCTGAAAATATGATTAAAGAAATCTGAGAAAGTGAAGAGTCTCGATGGAGGTGCATTAGTGAGAATATGCTCCATATTGGCAACGGAATTGATTTATTTATTAATGGAATGAGTGGAGTACAAACTGAGAGATAGGTGTCTGTTTCCTGATGAACAGCATCCATTTAGCAATTTGCATTTTGCAGAAAATCGTTAAATAAATTCAGTGTGAAGGAGCTTAAAGACAGAATCTGACAGAAGAATGGAAAAAGAAAGGTACCATTACTTGGATCCAGTTTGGCACCTTTCCTTCATCCACTTAAAAAATAAATCATATATCAAACACTCTTCGACTGCCATTCCATCCCAGTCATCTATCAAAGAGGAGGATATGCAAATTCACAGATCAATTTCCCTTCCATTTTGGGGAGTAAATTACCAATGTTCGTCCCTTGAAGCACAAAAGCAAACATTTCATGTCCATCAAACAATAAAATTTAATTGCGTTATTTTCTGTAATCTGCTTTGAATTTTCTAAATTCCCTTTGAATTTCATTTCAATTACAACCTGTTGTTTATGAAAGCAATAAACCCACACCTAAAATTTTATTGAATCTCCACCAAAAACCATTAAATCTATACCAAATACAAACGTATAATTACTTTGTTATAACATTGATGCAATTAAATCCCCGTGTTATACAAGGTGCAAAATTTTATTATTTCAAATACGAGTCCCATTCTAAGCAATTATAAAGGCAATAATAAATTCAGAAACCATTTAAAATAGCATCGCTTGTTCAAATATTTATTTAAACAATTTTGCTATTAAGTGAAATGATTGCTCAATAGTTTATTTTATTAATTCATTTTCATGTCCACAACATTCTTTAACATAAGGTGTTTTTTAATTTTTCATCAATTCAGAAAACTTAATTCATAAAAACTTTGAAGGCGTAAAATACTGATTAATAGCAATTTTTCGGATATTCGGAGAAAGACATCATTTCTAAAAAAAATCGGAAATTCTTCTCAAGTTCAAAGGTTAAATTCATTGTATAAGTATTAATGTTTTATTTATATTATGATGTTTTTATCGAATTATCATATTGCTAATTATCAAATGTTTTTATATTAATATTTATAAAATAATATTAAAAAATAAAATTGTTTTCATTAATGGTATGTTTTAAAAATTATTTAAATATTCTCTTCTATCATACAATATTGTAAATTGTTATTCAGCTATTTAAATAAATAAAACCAAACAATACGGATATAATTATTCAATGTTACTCCTTGAATTGAAATTTGAAAAGGTGAATTATCATAACGTTAAAGCGTCAAAATTGTAATTATCAAATTTATTTTCGATATCCATTTAAGTTTCATAATGTTTCACTTTAACGCACTCAGTGAAAATTTTGAATTTTTTTTCACTAGTGACAAAAATGACATAAACTAATCAACAAATTTCTCCCAAAGTCAAAATTTGGTCGCCATTTATTTCTTTACCTACACAAAGTATTGGTCTCGGTTTTACCATACGACCGTGATTATGTTTCAAATTAATTAACATTTCCTGCTTTAAAATTATAATATTTATCATTTCAACAGCCATCTGCATATACTTTGGCAATTTTTGTTCAATTTTGGGCACATTATGTAGCAGAGATAAATCGTCTTAACAGTAATATAAGTAAATTATAGTAATAACCTAATGTTGCTTTGAATGGAAATTTATTTTACAGAAATTAAGGCAAAAAAATGTTCCACGCAACAATAAAATAGGCATTTGCCTTATGACCAAGTAGTTAAGAGGAAACAAACACTATTAGTTTGAATTCCAACCGTTAACGGTAACTTTACAATTTAAGATTTCACTTGAAACATTTGTGAAACATGTCAATTTTTATCTTTCCTTGTAAATAAAAATAATGTGAAATTGTAAAATTTTCAGTGCTCATGAGTGAAGAGCAAAAAACGTTATGTTCTGCTCGGGTGTAAAGTCCTGTTTTTTAACTCGGAAACGATGAAACACTCGCCTTCGACTCGAATGTTTCACACTTGTATCACTCATTAAAAAACAATTGTATTTACACCCTTGTAGCACAAATAAATATTGTCTAATTTTCTCTCTAATTTGATTAGATAAGCTCTACACTATGTCTTCCTTTTTTTGAAGAATTTGAAAAAAAGCTTATATCAAAATATACTATTGTTTTTTAATTCCTCTATATAAAATTTTTTGTAAATAATTAATTGTAATTAATGTTTTGATTAAAAAATATTTGATTTTCTCCATTGTTATCGTTTTATTGTTAAATTAAATTTTTAATTGTTAAAAAGAAAACGTGTCTAACCTTAAAGTTTCTTTGAAGTTTCTTTAAAGTTACCTTTCCTCTCAAAATTCTCTGTCACGCATCACAATAGAGTAAAATGCTAAGATTTTGGATTTTGTACTGGCAACATTAAGCAGATGTAAGTTTTTTAAACTTGATTCTATTATTTTATACAAAGGTGTTTATAAATAATATTAACTTCAAAATACGTCAATCAATTTCCATTGTGTATTAAAATTAGATCTTTTTAAATATATTTTTTAAAAATATATTTCATTATTCTTCTTTCAAAGAAATTAATATAACTCTAACCTCTAATTTCCCCAGAAATAGAAATATCAGCCATCAAATTTATTTCAATAAAAATAAAAATAGAATTAACTGATATTTAGGAGTTGAAAATTGATTTGGAAACCTTTGTAGAAAAAGTTTGAAAACTTTTTTGTGAGAACGCGTCGTGCGCTGAATTTGAATAGAGTGCCAAAAGTATAGAGGTGTGAACTGTGAACGTTTCGCAGATCTCACCTTGCTGGAGAGCATTATTGAAATAACTTAATAATCCTTAACTTGACAAAATTTCCTAATAAATTGTATTCATTGAATTTTGCAAACAGAAAACGCGTTCGTTTGGTACTATTTGAAGAAGAGATGTGGTTATGAGTGTGTGTCGTCGCAGTCATTCTAACAAAATTTCCAATTTATTTCACGTATGCGAAAATTTCTTTCCCTATACCCCGCATATAGGAACGTATATTTGTGCCAATTCGTCGCCAATTTTCCATAACTAAATTACGTTTTCCACGAAACATAATTCCAACTTTGACAAACATTCCCCCGCCAAATTCTCGTCACACCTTCGTCAATTCATCCATCCCTCTGCTGGTTGCCAAACTAACATTTTGGCCATTATGCAGATCACAAGTCGTCCTCCACATCATCATCATCCTCCTCCTCGGAGCTTTCCTCGTCATCGTCGTCGTGTTCAATCAACCAAGTAATGGCGCGCATTTCCAAGAAAATTAAATTTTCAATTCGCACATAACTTTACAGATAATTTATGAGCTCCTCACGGGCAAACTTTTCACATACTTACCTTAATTTACGTATGTGTATATCGGAAAATGATCAGATTATTGATGACTTGAGTTTCCCAGAAATGCGCAAATTAAAATAATTAGTTTATTTCGCCGAATTCGTGATCTCCTTAAATTTGCACTACAAGTTGATGGTGAATAGAGTAAATAATTTGGTCTTGTTTAAAAATAATCGATTTACGAGTAGGTACTCAAGGAATTTATTTAAAATGTTTAAGTTGAAATATATTTATTATGAAAAATTTCGATTAATTAAAGACACTAAAATAAATCATTATAGATTCAAATTTAAATGTTGTCGATTTACATTAATTTAAACTACTTTTGATAATATTTACGGATGCCATCTCGGAACAACGATGCGTCTTTCGTAACAATCCATGCATCGACCCATTTTTCGGTGTCTTCGTAAGAGGTGAAGCGCTGCTCATCCATGCTGTGTGCCATTGTTCGGAACAGATGGTAATCGGAAGGAGCAATGTCTGGGCTATACGGCGGGTGGGGTAGAACTTCCCATTTCAGTGTTTCCAAGTATGTTTTCACTGGCTTAGCAACGTGTGGCTGAGCGTTATCATGTTGCAGTGCTCGGCTCAAACGCCTCAGTTGTCGTCTGTAGACCTCTCCAGCGATCGTTTCATTCGGTTTCAGCAACCCATAGTACACCACACCCAGCNCACCATATACAGAGCATGAGCTTGGCGCCATGAATATTCGGCTTGGCCGGGCTGTCCCCAGGTTTTTCTTCACTTCAGATAATCGTAGTGGATCCACTTTTCGTCGCCAGTAACGATTCGATGAAGAAAACTTATCTTTTTTGTCTTATCAGCAGTTCTTCACAAATGAAAAATCAGCGCTCTACGTCTCTCGACTTCGTTGATACGGCACCCAATTTTCTTGCTTTCGAACACTACGAAATGAATGATTGAGTCACTCCTAACGTTTCTGCAAAGTCCT
>JXOV01008205.1:0-10087 GCA_001014945.1 Clogmia albipunctata | reverse complement strand
TTCGTACTTCTTCGGCTGTCCCGGCCGCTCCTTGTCTATGAAGCCAAAATCACCACTCTTGAACCGTCCAAGCCACTTCTGACACGTTTATTCAGCTAGAGCATGGTCCCCGTAAACTTCCACAAGAATTCTATGACTTTCGACAGTAGTTTTCTTCATATTAATGTAATAAAGGGGAACTCCCCGCAAAAACACTTTTTTGGCTTGATATTTTCGATTGGATAAAAAACATTGTTTTTTACACTTCAATCAAATGACAGATACTGAAATAGATGCTCTATGACATTGGTTTTCCAAAGAATACTTGTAAAGGTTAGACATCATTAGAAAACGAAAGATATGCGCCCTCGCATTCAACCGCACGAATTAAATTATACTCCTAATATAATATTTGATTTGGATGATTATATTTTTTCTGCCTGCGCCATATACTCGTAGTACTGAAGTTCTTCATTTAACATCTTCTTTTATGTTCGTCAGTTTTGTTATGTAGGGTTTAACCGTATTTGCGGATGTATGTATGTATGTTTTTACTGTTTCATCGGATGGTTTATATTTATATTAGTACAAATTGTTACTAAATCAATAGTTTTCGGTCCTATTATATTTAAACCATCCGTTATCATATGTGAAAGTAAGAGAAGTAAGATATTGCTGTCTCCATTTTCTATAAATAAATACAAGTTTTCCTTTCAACTTCTTTAAAAAAGTTGGAAGGCTCAACCTATACCTACGGCTTTTATCATATCAAAGAATTTTTTCAGTTTATCATTAGTCAATTCTACCCACTAGGGACTCAAACCCATGGCCTTCGAGTCGAGTATGTTACCACTTCAGCTCTAGGAAGCGGATTGGTTTGATATTAAAATTTAATGAACTAAATTTGTAAACAAAATCAATCACTCATGATGTTCAGAAATATATTCATTTAATTTCAATTTAATATTATTACAGATGCTTCATTTCTATAAATTGTGTCAAAACCAATATTGTTTATAAAATCAATTGTCTCAGATATCATGTGTTCTACCCACTATACAAAATGTTTTAATCAATTTAAAGGTTAAGGTAACTGACAACTGTCCTTTGTATTAATTCAATGATAATTAATTTCAAACGTAACAAAGGTAATTTTATCATGAAAGTTCAATTATTTATGGCCTTTGAAATGTAGATTTTAAATAGTGGGTGGAGATATATTTCTAGAAGTAATGGAATCATCATATTTAAAATAAATAAAATTAAAATATTAGTATTGTTTACTTATAGTCAAAGATAATATTAATAAAACAAATAATAATTGTCGAAAGTTTTCTTTTTTAACAGCTTTTTATTAGCTCGTCTTCCAACACACAGAAAATGCTGAAAATTGAGAATTAAATTTTACACGTTTAAGCAATATCAATCAAATAGAAAACAATATAAAAAATCACCCACCTATATTTCTAAAAGATACTTCAAAAATTAAAAATAAAAACGTTTTTAAAAAATAAGTTATTAAATAAACACGAAATCAATATCTTAAAATCCACCAATACTAAGAAAATCCGGTTAAAACTGTTGGTCTGTTTACATTGTGACCATCGTTGAGAACCAATATTTTAAAATTTAAAATATTATTGTTGGAAACTAAAATTACATCGGAATTTTAAACTACAAATTTGAAAATAATATTTAATTAAAAAAATAAATTTTTAATATATTTTCAAATATTTATGTAACGTCGAATTGAATATAAAGCGGGGAGAGAGAGAAGTTTGCCTTTCATTTTCAATTTTATTGACCGATAAAAGCTGTTGCTTTAAATTTTTTTTTAAATAAATATTACTAATTATTATTGTCATGGATATTTAGCTTCAAAAATTTCTAAGCTCACGAAGAATGTTCACAAGTTCGCCGTGAACAGCAAACCGAGTCTACAACAAAAACATACATTGAAAATCAATTCCATTAATGCAACTAGCGGAAATCAATTCATCTTTCAGGTTTTTTCGAAGATATTTTTATTTGGACGCTATATTACATTACTTTTGGTAATACAAACAAAGAATGGATATAGTTAGAACACATTCCTAATATTTCCACTTATAAGAAACCAGTATTTATTTGAATATGAGGTGAACGATGAATGAATCGAACGAACCAAATTTTAAAACACACTTTTTGTCACCTGAAAATTAAATTTTATACCAAAATAACACATCAACACGATTAATATAATTATATCCTCAATTCATATAAAACATTATCTTTATTTTTTACGTAATTTAGAAAAACAGAAACTTTTTTCAGTAATTTAAATTTCCACAACTTTCTTGTTTTTTTTTTCAGCGATACACAATTTCCGCACAATAATTCACTTCTAAACACTTTAGTTTATCATTTCAATGGGTATTTTAAATTGAAAACCTTAAAATTAACAAAATTAATAGGATTATTTTTTAGAATTACAAACGTGAACATTTCTTTTCATTATAAAGAGAAATTTTTGGAAAATTTCGTCTTCGATATTGTGTTACCTTAAGGACTGACTATGAGTTGAGTTTTTAGAATTTCTGGGCATTTTGGCTATCTATAGACAAAATATGTCGGGTTTAATTAGATAAATACCACTAATTGACAAAACACTCACTATGCCATTTTGTCCATATTTCTCCTATATATTTTTTAAATAAAGTCACATTTTCGAAAACGATAATTTCATTGAAAATGCTTGAAAAGTTCTAACTCAAACCAAATTGTGAATTTTAATTTCAGAAGAAAATGAAACTATTTTCTCCTTTCTGTATAATCAAACCTATTCACGAATCGTCTGCAATATTAAAACTTATTTATCGATTTAAGTTTAATCGATTTTCAAACGAATGTCATAACGAAATTGCTAATTCAGATGAACTTTCATCGAACTCTTACGAAAGTTAATCATACGATTTGTCGTTTGGCATATTGAAATGGAAGATCCTCTTAATCATATTCAACTAAATATTGACTTTGGTTGGTAAATTAAAAGCAATATTGACTAAGTCATTCAGTTTTAATCATCTTTCAACATTATTGAATTTTTGTGCTGATTCAGGGGGGGGGGTGGTTATTGAGGAATTGCGGTTGGTATGAAACGAATAAAATCCCAGAAATCCTTTTCAGTATTCCTGGAATAAGTATTCTCGCAGAGAATAAGCAGGTAATGAAAAATCAATTGAGTCAATCAAAGAAGTTCGATTCAACGATGAACTCGTTGAAACTTGTTGAAAGTTCTCGATTAAGACCAAATTGGCAATCGTTCCTTGGAGATGAATTGAAGGATTTTGCAGAAAGCGCCATGAATAATGAGCTGTAAGAGCTGCAAAGTGAAAATGATGAATAAAATAATAATCCTCAAATTGAATCACTGATTACGAATAATTAATTCCAAGGAAAAAATACCATTAATTATCCTTTAGAAACGTTATAAAAAAAATGAATGAAAAGAGTAGAAAAGAAAAGGAAAGAATTGCAGAAGGTAACAAGCTTGTAATATTTCTCTTACATGGACAAGAACAAGAACTACTATACGTAATAAAATTTGACTTAAAATTATGGGCCCCAGTCCCCTCTTTATGGATTCCTTGCACGACTCGAATGTCTTCGATAACGCAATAAATCAGATATAATGTGGAGCCAACCGCAGAGAGCAAAGTGAAAACCGCAAATCCAGAATTGTTTGCGAATTTCCACCGCCACACACAAACACACACACACACAATCGATAATCGGAAAACGAATAGAATAAATTTTCAATTCCTCCGACATTCGAATGGTTAATTTTTATTCGCTTTGCGGCGGAGAATTCAAAGCCTCTCCCCCCAGCCCTCATCCCCGGCCTCGGATCAAACGTCAATCTTCGTTTCGTTGGTATTCGCACTGCGATTTGCTCCCCACATTGAAATACTAATTGGAAGACGACGCCAACGCGCCAACATCTTCACCCATCACACGGCGACAACACCAGGCCAGACCCATTCGAGAGGTGAACGCAGCGCAATCAGAAAATAGGGTACATATATGTTTTTATAACGAAAAACGCACAATATTGGTAAAAAATTATAATAAATAAGTTAGTGTAAATGAGTTATACTTTAAAATACTGCCTTGTTAGTTAATTCTGATATTTTGTAAGTGGCATTTGCTTTTTAAATAACTCTATTCGAGAAGAAGAAATACGTATTTAAAGCAATTTTTGTAATTATACCTTTGGAGTATTGTTTCATATTGATTACATTCGATTGGAAAATTTGCAACACAATCGATATTTAAAGACATGTTTGAAGATATGAGTTATAATTATAGATCTATCAGTTCATAGTAAGCAATTGAAATGGGTTAAACTACAATCCATAATTCAATAAATTTAATAACATGGTACAGAACAGAGTCAGCATTCAGATATGTAATTATGTAATTAAAAGCAATAAATGTGTTATATTTTCTATGTCGATATTCAAGTTTCTTAAAAACATTTTCATGGAAGTAGTCTATGGCTTAACCAGGGTTTTTTTACACTGCCGCAGCTATTCGAGTAATAAATTTACGGCCCGGACCAAAAATTTAAAAAACAATAAGTCCTCGCCTGCTCAAAGAAAAAAGACTGTTTCGTCTTCAGTTTTGTGTAAATTTAATATGAATTAGTTGAGCCCCACATAAAAAACCTATTTCTTCTTTTTAATTTTTAATTGTGTTTGTGACTGTTTATTGTGAATCGATACCTTAGCCAACTGGTGACTGTTTCTGAAACTAATATTTCTATTCCAAAATTTGAATCAAACATTTCGTTTGAATACTACAGTTAATTGGATTTGTTGTCTTTAAAATAATGTGCTCTTAAGAACCCGATAAGGTGTCCTCAATAAAATAATGGCAGTTATAATATTTTCTAGTGAACCTCCTTTAAATTTAAACACGCCTAGTAGCCGATATGGTTACTCATCCGGCTACCTCTTCGGAGTCAAGGGTTCTATCCCTGGGTGGGTAGGATTGTCTGGGTCCTTTTCCAACTGATCTAGGTGATATTAATTGACTAATAATAAACTGAAAACAAAGTCAACGAAATGTCGAAAACCCGTTGGTTGAGGTTGAGACACCCCATGTTCCTTACAGGAATTGAAAGAGAAAATTTATTATTCTTTAAATTTGAATATTTACCAAATTTTAATTTAAATCGATATGTGTAATAGTGTTTGTCCTATGTAAAAATTTAATGCAATAACTTTGGTTCTTTTTCTGGGTGACACCATAATGTCATTTTTATATTACTTTGATCAATTATCTTGTTGTAAAAGCTATGAGTCAACATAACATAATATGAGTATATAAGTTAGTTACTCTCATTAGTTCTACCCATAATTATATATATACTAAGCTCTTCATAGAAAAATTATAATATTTTTTAAACAATATGATTCTGTCAAAATAAAAATTTTTTATACTTTTTAAAATCTTAAACTTTTCATCTTTTCAAGTCCATTCAAATCATACGAAATAGCATTATCCCTTACAATTGATTGACTAATAATACACTAAAAAGAAATAGACCGTACCATTTGCAACTGACGCTTAATCATAATAAAATCCTAAATAGCTCTTTAGTGTAACCTCTCAAAATGTGTATAAGTTTAATTAAAATCGGGGTAACTACTTCTGCTAAACATTTTATTATGAAAAAGAACTTTATTAGGGGTAGCTAACCCTTAATACTGTTGGGAGTAATTTTTTTGTGTATGTTTTTTATAATGCCTAATAATCCATCTCGGAGGCCAAGAGTTCGATCCCTGAGCCAGTAGGAGTGACTGGGTCCTTTTTCAACTGGTCTAGCTGCTATTAATTGACTAATAATACACTGAAAACAAATAGTCATGAAAAGTCTAAGCCCGTTGGTTGAGGTTAAGACTCCCCATGTTCCTTACAGGAATTGAAAGCGGAAAAAAATAATCAAATAAAAAATACTCTTTTTCGGAAATAAATAAAAACTAGGCGTGAGTTCTCGGAATCTTTCGGCTAAAACGAGAATTTTATATATTAGATAAGATTTACTTGCGAAATATTAGATTTTCAGTTTTATTGCCTTTCTTATACGTACTTTAACAGTTTTTTTTATCTGATACAAAACAAACTTCTTATTTTTAACAGAAGTGGGTTGGATTTATTTAAAATAGGTTTAATTTAATGTTTTCAAAAATGGTTTTAGCAGTTAATACTTGGTAATATATATTATTGTGTTTTGTTTTTAATGAACAAGCAAAGTTCCATTAATAGGAAATTATTTTAAAATCAGATAAATATTCATCCACATTTCACGAATATAAATATTTATCGATTTATACTAAATCTAAGGTAATTTCCAAGAATAGTATTAAAATCTCCGATGATGGCTATCAACCATAACTTTGTAGGATTTAGATAAGGCATTGCGGGACTCGTTGAGCACGATTCGCGAGCATCTCGAGGGATCATTTCGTGTTGGTTTAGAGGTTCTCCTGCGACAACAACGGTGAAGCCGTCGCCGACGACCCACTTCATCCTCCATCCATGGCTGAAGCATGTCGCTCGGTCGCCCCGATGGATGTGGACTTATGGAAAGTTGTGCGAATCACGACCGCATTAAAACGTATAAACGGGAAAAATGACAGCGAAAAGTTATCCACGTAGTGCTGGTAATCCAAACACGGACTGTTTCGATGAATTAATTTGCGAGGCTTTAAAACATAATTCGGGCCTTATCGCGAATTTTCCTCGTGGCTTTATTAAAATGAAAACGTTCGCATTCCATCTTTTATCTGGTCATACATATTGTCATTAAGAAAATAATCCCGAGACTTATGTGGAACAAATTATAATTTTAATGTATTTATTTTTTTCGTCCGAAAATCGCTTTATGCAGGGGAGCTTAACTCACATGAGAAAACGAAATATCCCATTTTGTACGCAACACGCACTTCCGCATTTAAATTAACAATTCTGACAAATCTGCTTTGAAAGCATCGAAATGCATGAACAATTTAAGCCAAATTGACATATAATATGAGTTTTGAACATAATTATATGTTTGAAAGAGATTATGAAAATAAATACACCATAACCAACTTTCACGAATATATAGAAGTATGCTTTCAAAATATGTTTTTAAAATTGTTGATAGAATTATATAAATAAATATATGTACGTCCTTAAATTTCCACATTTTTTGTGATATTTTGCCACCAATCCGCTTCATGTGATGTCTAATACACTAGCACAGTTCTCACTTTTGCCTTATAAAACAGTACGTGATCATTTAAAAATTTAAATTTGGTCCAAATGACTAACGTTAAGCAAATAATTCCAAGACAAAATTTTGTCTAAAACTAAAAATAATAAACATTTTGCATTTTTAAAACAAATTACCACCAAATATAATTATTAATTGTTAATTATATAATAATGTTAGTTTTGACTACAATTTTTTTAATTAAAAATAAAATTCAAGAGTTTGATCCTAAACTATAAAAATGGATAGTTAAAACTTCCTTTTCAAATCCTGTAAGGACCATGGGGAGTCTCAACCTTAAAACCTAGAGCGGTTGTAAAGGGATCCAGTCAATCCGCCCATTTGAATTCTTTTAAAGTACCATTACTTATAATTCACTATGAATATTATTTCGCAATGGAAAATGGAGAACTTTTTTCAGGCTGAAAAATGTGTCAGACAATGTAACATATTAAAAACTCGATTATGAATGTTTGTTTTATAAAATTAATTAATCAAATGTATTCTGTCAGAGAAGTTTTAAAAGCAATGATGCTTTACAGATTTCTTTAAACCACAAATGCTTTCCCTCCTCAACTTCCGTTAAAAAATCATCAATATATATATATATATATAAGTCGCCAATTTTCCCAATCAACGATGATAGACAAATCTTAATTGGTTTCTGAAAAAGGATTTAATCAATTTAGTCAAAAGTTTCTATGTTTGTGTTCGTGTAAATTAAACTACTATGTATATACCCTACTCTCTCAGAGTTCGGTTAATTTTTTAATTTGAAAATTCTATTAGAATCTCCATTTTGTTACGTAATAGAAACATCAACATTACCAAAAACTATTATCCGAATATTAACGTTTGTGCCGAAGAAATCAAAATCTGTTTTCGAAAAAATTTCTCTAAATTTAGTTATGAGTGAAAAGAAAATAAAGATATACAAAATTCCGAAACGATCAAATTGACATATTTGAATTATTTTAAATTTAATTTTCTTGTCTCCTTTACCTAGACCAGAAAATATTTATATGTATTTATATTTAACAAAAGCAGACATAAAAATTTATATAGTGAAAAAGAACAACATATATTCTAACAAAAATTCATTGAATTTTTATGATTTTTGAGTTAATTTGTTTAAAAATGCAAACAATTTTGTATGAAACATGGTCGGTAGGCATTATGAAACCCACGATCGTGACTAAAAAACCAAAGTATTTAATAATGCCTTATCTTATCAACCTATTTGTTTGTTTGTTGTAGCATTAGTAATTCATTAACTATTAAAATATATTTTTTAAATACGATATACTTCTTATTACAGATTGCAAGTAATCTGGAGAATTAATTACGATAAATTAAATGTAGATTAGTCACTTATATGAAAATCCCTTTATATCTGAAACTCAAAATGCAGAGTCCACATCTTTTCAAATAAAAAACCTTTTAATTAAATTAAAATGAATATTTAAAAGGCATGTCTTTTCATACGTGGCCTTTTCAAATTGTTATCGCCATTGAGATCAAGTTCCATTAATCATTCCCTTAAATGTCAAAAGGCTATTCAGTAACTCGAACAAATATGCTTTATTTAAATATGATAATTAACAAGTAAAATGTCGAGATTGACAAAATTAACATTAATTCCGTTTTTGCATGAATAGTTATTTGAAATCCCTTTCAATGGGGGACGAAATGAAGTAATTATTGAGGAAATTAATTAAATCGTGTCACTATCTATCTGCAATTGTGACACCCGTTTTGCTTTTCATTTGGATGCTGATGCCGGGATGAGCTGAGCTGGCTGGAGAATAAGCTCGATCCTAACGATGCAATGAAACAATGGCGAATTTCGCCTTTTGATAAAAAGTTTGTTTTCGCAAAAGCGAAATAATGACGACGATAATAAGGAAATCAGTTGGCGAAATTCGTCTAGTGAAACATCATCAGCAGCACAATTTCAATCCCTTTAACATTGTCTGCCAATTCTATGGGGAATTCGTCAATTCGCAGATTTCTCCTCTTTAATTGAATATATTTTTTATCATGTCTCTATTTTTCCATTGTGTATATGTCTCTCTCCTTGTCGCCCTTAGCATCCTCTTCTCCTCAGTGCGAGTGTCGAAAATGGAAGGAAAAGTTTTTATATTAAATTTTGACTTCATTACATTATCAACTTGGCAACGACTTTGGCATTAATTCGAAAAGCAGCTTTCACATCCCCGATAACAAACATTTCACTTCTTCTTCTTCGTCGTCGTCTTTTTCTTCTTTAGCGATTTTCATTGGGAATTGGGCAGAAAGAGGAAATTGAAATTGTGAATTGTCTTCCAGTCGTCTCCTCTCCTCGGCCCAGGATTGTGCATTAGGTGACACTGGCGAATGGAAATTACTTGTAAAACTCCGTCAATGCTTTTTTTGTTGTTGGAAAATTGTATGATAATGAGAGTTTATTTGAGGATTACTTTCGCATCCTCTTAAGGCATCATCTCGACTCAAATTTACCTTTTGCCCAAAATGCTAATAAGGTCTAATTTATTCATATTTTAGCTTTAATAAACAAGAATTAAAGACAAAAATTAAATGTTTCTTTATTTAATGTTTCATTGAACCAACCATTGTATGTTAACGAAACCTTTAATTACGGAGAATTTGTTAACTAATTTAAAGTATTGATAAATTTATTTAAAGTAGCACTCCACAACATTAAAAATAAGTTTATAAATTTATTTGGTCCCAAATACTAGTATGAATTATCATAGCAATTTTATTAATAAAGGTTAAATAGTTAATAGTTATTTTCAACATTGTATT
>JXOV01008198.1:306-68206 GCA_001014945.1 Clogmia albipunctata | reverse complement strand
ATATTTTCTTCAGTCACTGCCGTTGTCGGTCTTCCGCCGCCAAGTTCCATTAAAACGGACGTACTGCCACTCCTGAATTCACGAATACACTTGTAAATAGTGATCTGTGCTGGTGAAGAGTTCCCCTACACGTTGTATAGTTTGGTTTTAATATTCACTGCAGAGGGTCGCTTCAGCACAAAAATTCGATGACTGTTCCGTGCTTGATTTCGTCCATGTTAAAATTTTTGTCGAAATGCTCTCTTCAAATGATCCTCAAAGGGTAACCCGGGGTCAGTTTTGCCTCAAAATTTATACTGTTACCAGGTAAAAACGTCTTTACCTTCCTGTGAAGTCCATATAATCCTAGACCTTAGGACATCTGAGATTATACGAGCAATTGGGTACTACTACGTACTTTAAAAATTATTAACGTCAAATTTAATCCATAAAGTTAATTTGAAATTGTTGAAAAGGTTGATAAGCAAAAGGGAGATATTAATCATTCTCAATTATCTGACATTTAAATCAATTTCATGACTTAATTCATAGCCCTCCTATTACCGAATAAATAATTAGAGACTTTAAACACACCTACGCAAGAACATACCCCATTAATTTACTTTATGGGTTCATATTAAAGGCTTTTAATCATTAAAAAGTCCATAAACTCCACGTCGCCTATTAAAAGCAAATTTTCACTCATTCACTTGCAATTTATGCGATGACAGCGAAATTTTAATCTAGAACGGAGCTGCTCAGAAAAAAGGGGTCGTGATTGGGGAAGAATGGGACCAGGATCAATGCACGTTTATTTAGAATCTAAAAAAGGAATGAGAACAATGGAAACAATTTATAAAAACTCAAACTGTTTTTTATTATTCTGTTTTTTTCAATTCTCCATCAAAATGGAATACAAATAGCATGACCGGGCCGGAGAAGAACAACAAAATTAAATCCTGTCGCCGCTGACACAAAATCAGTTTTCCTATTTCGACACCCTATATTGTAGACGAGGATGGGTGGGTGTCACATTATTGAATTTTGAAGGGAAAATTACGAACCAAGAGTTTTGTTATTGCATAGAAACGACCCAGAGTGGTTTCGAGTCAAGTCGAAGAGATGTAAAAGAATAACTTTCTTCACAACAACCATCCAATAGGTCTCTCCCTTTCACTCTTTGCATAAGAAACAATACAGGAAGTAATCGTGTGAATATAAGCGTGATACTTATTATAATATCATTGGATGCTTCAGTGCCATAGCAATTGAACATTGGGAAATAAACTGTAATAGTAATTGAAAAAGCTATAATGAATGAATCTATTTAAAGAAATCAATGGTATTTTCAAAAACACCCTTACCTAACTTACTGTCTATTACTCATTTAACATCTTATCCCTTGTATATGATATGTTGGACCTTTACTGTCCTCGTGTACGGGGCTAGTTAATTGGCGGAATAATTGTACATTTTTCCAATTCAAAATCGTCATGATAAAAAGAACAAAAGCTTACATGAGAAGACGTCTAATCTTACATTTTATTGTAATTTAGTAGAATAAATTAAATAAATAGCAAAATGCTCTTTTTAAATTTTATTAATTTACATAATTAAATAAATGAACTGTAGGTAGAAACTCAAAATATGTACTGATTTTGATAAATTTTCGCACAATTTATTAAACGCCTCTTCTAGGTAAATGGTACGGGTTTTAATTAAAATTTTATTGCTCAGAAACGTGTCGTACTTTGTAAACAAATATATAATCAAAAATTAAAAAATTCAATTGCTAATATATTGTTTTCTTTAAAAAGAGAACCATTTACTGTGGTTTTTGATTATACATATTTCAATTCATTGTCTGTTGAACTGTAAACAACAGAGCGGTTACTTTATTTTTCTATATGGTTCTTAAACATTTAAATTCACTGTACAGCTTCTATTTGTTCTGAATGTTGGAGAGCTTTCAAACTGCCTAAGCGAAGAAGATGACGACGACAAGAAGGCGCATGGGGGTTGGTTGCTGCTGTTGCTGCTTCTGATGAGGAGGAACAACGCTTTTTCCGTTCATTGTCGTCGGCTTCGTCCTCGTCGTTGTTCACAAATACACAATATTCCATCCATCAATATTTATTCCTCGTCGTCTGTTTGCCTCCTCTGCTCTGCTCCATTGTCGAGAAGGGCGGCAGCGGTGGTGGGCGTACATAATCGAAAAATGGACCGTTTTTTCTGCGAAATCTGATTTAGTCGTCGTTACAAGCTTCAACATTCCAACGGGAATCATTTCCCGTTCCCCTTAAAAAATACATATTCCACTTGACTAAATGAACACCTATTGGCATTATTCCTTTCTGGCGGAAATAATGATATTGTTAATGGCAGTACATTATTGCCCCAAATTATTTGGCCTATAGTTAATTTCCCCTGACGATTAGTCTCCCAGATAATGGGGGGAAACGGTAAATCCATCACGGCGCTTTTCAATTAGACTCCCAGGGAAGGGTAATTAATTTTCCAATCAATTACCCATTACCACAATAGAGAGAAGTCCACCGGTCACCAAGTAACGACCATTTTCCCCACCCATATAATGTTGCTTATTTAGCAAATATTTGTCAATTAAGGGGTGGGTGGTACATAACTGTACAAAGTTTAAACATTTAGTGGAGAAAAATTTATCACATTCCGGTCAATAGCTTTTCAAAAGCAGTCATTTATAATTAATTGCTATAAACGCTTTTCTGCATTGAAACAAAGGTAATTAAAGATTTCAATCATAAACATTAATTTTCTTTCAATAACTTATTAATTTTTTAAAAGACTCCAATACTAACTACTAATCCTTGGGATTATAACAAAAAAACATCATTATTAATATAATATTGACTTATCAACATTGTTCTTTGTACTAAATCAATATGTTTCCACTAAATTAAACGCTGTTAATAATTCGTGTTTTCGACAGAATTCCGACAACGAATTTTCGTTGATATAAACGCAGATTTGCGATTGCGAATTTCAGTGAATATGCCACTTCCATAAATGTCTATTAATAAAGCAGCTCCTATTTGTCTATCGATTGAAAGGGATTTCAAAATCAGATTTCATGTTTATAAATGCTCATGTTATGTCAAAGCAATTGCAGAAACCACTTAATCGCAATTAGAAAATCTATATATAACATCATAAATCATCGGTTCATTTTATGTGAAGAGATGAATCAAACTTTTGACAATCATGTCTACATTGATCTTTGAAAATTAAAGCAAGTGGAATTTCACTAAATACGACTTTAATTTAATTTCAATTTAAAGAGAATTGTAAATTAGAAGTTAACCCACATTTCAACATATCACATTAAATTTACACGAACGCCATTTCATTTTGGAAAACACTTCCAAAGTACAATTTTAATCTTCAGCATTCACTTACACAACACACCCTTAATTTCTAGTCGACAATCAAATTTGCATAAAGATACATCTGCACATGTTCAAAACGTTTCCCTATATTCCATATTTAATTTCCGGATTAAAACTTGGAAACTCATAAACTCGTAAAGTCACACGGGTTCTTGAAAATGAAAATTAATTACCTTTTCAAACAATTTTGAATACAAAAGGTGGTAAATGAATAGTGCTATCGTTCTACAGAAAAAAAGGTAAAGTAAAACAATAGCAATGATGGTAAGCCTTTTACAACTTTTCACGCTACAAACTTGTGAAAATTTAAATTCCAAACGCATTGCACATTAAACTTTCCCCATAACTTTATAAACTGGAAATCCTTTCTGCTAGCCTTTCGACAAATAGTCTCCTTTAATCTATTTAAATTCTTTATAATATAATCAACTAATTAATTGCTTGAATTATAAAGAAAAATGGAACTTACATGTTCATGAAATAACGTTCGTGTTTATCCTTTGGCTGAAAAGTCTGTAAAGAAATTTAAAAAGCTTAGTATTACTTTGTGTAAAAACATAAATGGTTTAAATTTGGATTGCATCAATTTAAAGTAATAAATTAAAACTAATTTACTTTTAACTATGAGATATATGATTCATTAAAAATGCATTTAAATGCAGATTTTCATAAAGCTATAAGCCACTTTGTAGATAATAACATCATTAATCATTTCATGAATCCTTAGAGCTATCAATCTCATATAAAATTTACCAACCCGCTCGGAAGCTGTCTAATAAATATTGAAATATGGCATTTAAATTAATATTTCAAGTCAAAAACCATTTTAATAAATTAACTCTTAAATGCATGCTAATGAAACGGTTCTTACATGTTCCTGTTCAAAACACCCGACTAAGGCTACAAATCATCATCCGGCAACAGGCTAGAGATAGATATAAAAAAAGTCAAAGTTGTAATGAATTCTTTGGAATATGAAATAAACGATTTTGTGCGAAAAAAGACCGACAGTCGTCTCCGGCATCCACCCCTGACTATTCTTCTGACAAAGAGGGCTGTGTTGCGTGAGGATTCGTCGGAGCAGCAGTAGAGCCTTGGACGAACCATTTCCTATTTTCATATTGAATGGGAGGAGAGGCCAAAGAAAGCAGTCGTAATGTAATTTGTTAAATTTCTGGCTGTCGTCTCAGGTGGAAATTGAAGGCTGTGTTAGGTTTTTGTACCCATTTCATCCAACTTATTCACGTACCCACCGCAAAAAACTTTTGCTTACTCAAGAATACCACATCCATTTATCATTTCTTTACACCGTAATTTCGTAGTACTTCATTCAATGTTTGATGATTCGCTAAATCAGAAAATCAACGCCAAAACTCTATTTGAGTGGCATATTAATCTAATCGACCAGAATAATATTTCATGAAAACACGCCTATATTTACAAGATTCATATTTAATAGTGAATGGCATTTAAAATAATAAATCATAGAAATATTTAATTAAAACAAAAATAACATATCGTAATCCAAGACAGGTGAGGTTTACTTTCTTTTCTTACAAAGTTTAAAATCCTTAAACAGACGAAATAATTAAATAATAAAGCAAAACAATAAATTTAAATTAAACACAGATTTCAGTTCAATTCCTGTGAGGCATATAGGGAGTTAACGTCAACTTTTCATAAAATTTAAATGCATTCCATATATTTAAAACATGAAACATTTTAAATACAATCATTCAATAAATAATATAATCATAATGCTATACAATGTAAGTCATAACTTCAGATCCTCCCTTGACTTCTACTACTTGGATTCCACAAAACTACTGATTACACCCAACTGAACTTGCGAGATGCCACTATCAGGACCGAGAAATCTGGTGAATGGATAACAATGTGCTGTTTTATTCATTTCAAGTTTGGTTGGGTTAAGTGGGCTGGTGTCCGCGCGTTTCATAAAACTTTGCTGATTCTCTAGAGCCGGCAGAGAGCTGCTGTTCGTTGGACCAGGAATATCGTCGTCATCAACACCATCAGCAGCACATACATTACACACATACATTTCCAATTATCCAAGCCAAATGGCATAATTAGCAATTGCTGGCTGCTCTTGATTACTTGGTGATTTGTTGTTCATTCACTCCATAAAACTGTCGGATGCGCAGATGAGAAGAGTAATGAAATGATGTAATTAAAAGCACTTTCCCATTTCTATGCATCATTATGACAAATTGCAAAACCATCAACATAAACCTATTGGACATACTTTACGAACCGAAATACAATTCGTAAGCATGAGTTAATCAGAGAGCCTTTATTACTCTTGATAATCAACATTCTAATTCCTATGTCAGCTGTATTTTACGGGTTCAACTACGAGTACGACATTATTACCATTACTACTAGTTGATCTACATTACTCGGTAATTTTATTATTATTTGGCAAGTATGATCAGAAGACATTTGATATAGAATGTTCATACGTGACATAGATAAAAATTCTAATTTACGACATAAAAAGTTATTTCATATTAAACTGTATGAAAGACATTTTTCAAGTTTTACTTTTCATCTTAATAAATTCTATAAAATGATTTTTAACCGCAAAATTTAATGCTTGCTTGTTGCTGCTTTTCTGTACGTTTCAATAAAACAAACAATAAAAAACATTATTAATTAATATGGTCCTTGAAGCGATGCTGCTGAAATCTCATTAAAATTTTAACTTTCCATTCGGAAAACACTTCCTGCTTTTGACCCTATGAAATTGCCTTCGAGGAAATTTTACCACCACCATTCGTATAATTCAATTTAATTTCTTTCTCCACCCTTAATTATTCAAAAATGTTTATTACCCGCGTAATTCCTTTTATCACCAACTTTATCTTATTTGGACTGAGCAAACTTTTTAGGATTGTACACTGTCGATTGTCACTGTATAAATCTTAAAATTAAGATGAGAACAGATGAAAAGATGGAATCGAATACATTCATAATTCACTAAAATTTCAAATGAAATTTAATCTTGTTAATTTGGTTTTGAGACATATATTTGAAAATTTGGTTTCCATGGAAATAAAATCCTGAAATCCTAATTAGAATTATTATACTTTAAATTTCTAAGCATTTGAAATTAAAAATATCAAAAGAGCGCCTGTCACTGAAGTTCATACAATATTTTTCTTCTTCAACTATTTCAATAGGACTTTAAATCTTTCTGAAATTAAACAACAACTCAATTAGAAGAAGCATATCTTCATCAATGTTTTATTACAGCGCCAAAGTTGTTTCTCTAAATAGACAAATTCATCAAAGTTTTTAGGAAATTAATTACGGCCCATTTCCGTGGTGATTTTCAATTTGTCCTTGTCCGGAGATTAAAATTCAATGTTCTCATACCAAACTTAAATCTTTGGGAATTAACACCAAATCAAATAATTTGTTAACCAAAGTCCTTTAAGCTCTCTCCATTTACTACGATTTTAATGAATTTTTAAAAATCCAGACTACGATTTGCCTTTCTGGTATTAGCGATAATATACCATCATCATGGTAAACCAAGAAGAGATGTCCGTAAATATTTACAAAATGTGCCAAGAGTTTATCTAGCAAACGAGAAAAGCTTTTCGGTATTCATTTCTATCCAATTAAATCTTAAAGTCGCTTTAGGGAAAATGTTTAAACCGATGCACATTGGTCATAGAAAATCCCTAATAATTATATGTTTAAATTTGTTACTGACTGATAACTAGTAGTTAATTTATGTAACTACCAGTTATGAATATTCATGCAATTAACCCTCCATTCGACACCACACACGAGGGTAGTAATTGTTTAAACAAATTTTGAAAAAAGAGTTTGGGTTAAGTTATATATTAACAATTAGTATTAACAATATATTTTTAGTTTGTAAAATATTGAGTTGAATAAATAAATTATATAAATAATAAATTTCAATTAATTAAAGGAGTTAAAGAGCAGACTCAAAGATCTTTAAAAAAAATAAAAATTTAAATTCTTATAATTGTACGCCTAATCGCTTAAATCAGCAAAAAATAATATTTCCTCTTCCACCATGTCATAAGTAAAACAGAAAAATAATCAAACCACTCACTTATTTATTAGTTCTGGTGGAGTTATCCAAGCAATTAATTATGTCATTTCATATTATTCCCAATTTTCGGACATATCAGTAGTCAGTACATTAGTTATATATATACTACTAGTAAAACTCCTTTACAATCTATTGACGGAGAAACAGAATTTAATCAAGAATAGATGCCTTTCATCGTAAATCAGAAACTTTCGAAACGTATAGTCTAAAAATCATTTATTTTTCATCAAAAAAGAGAAACAGCTTTTCTTTTTGGCAAGATTGGCGAATAACCTTTTAAAAAGCGTGTAAAAATTATTAATTAGAATAAAAGTTAGCGTTTTCTTTAAATCTACATTAAACTAACGTGCTACAGTACTACCGCAATTATATGTCTCCTTAAAATGGCATAAACAGTTTTGTTTAAGTCTCTTTAAATGCTTTAAGCGAAATATTACTTCAAAAGAATTAGAGCGCATAATTTATTACAATGGGACGAAATTCGGTGTGATACAATTTTATGGGCTATGATTTAGCATACGGTCTATTGAAATGTGTTCTCAAGGAAACATCATACGGATGAATTCCCCAAAAGGAGATTACACAACTTTTTGAATTTCTGACTCGAACTTTATTTCCGACATTTTATGTTTTATACATTCTTATCGTTACCATTCAAAGGGACATTTTTCATCCAAGTCGAAAAATTCTTGACATCCACAATTTCTGATGTCGTGTTTTCGCCATTCAATAATAGACAAAAGCGATGACGGTAAATTCTTCTAGAATATTCAACTTCAAACTTTTTAATACCTCTTCACTCTCCCCAACCCGATTTCGCTTTGGGGCACACAAACACAGCAAATTCTCAATTAGTCTTGGCACTATTTGATTTTACACCTTCAGAATTATTTCTCTAAGCGCAAAATCTTTACACAATAAATAACGGGTTCTCGCCGCGTTTATTTCTTTACTCTGATTATACACTAAGAACACCATCAAGCTCTCTCAAGGCACCTTAACTTTTGTTTATTCATGTAGGCTTACACACATGTATGCACCAACACTTTACCACAATATCAATGCGTAATTAAATTAAACAGTCAGAGTTGGGATGATAATAGCGCGCTCCCCTCATTTTAATCCGCCATGCACATCAAAACGGTATAATATAATATTTATATTAATTTTTTCACGTGCGTAACATTCACGATTCAATAATAGAAATCATTTTTTGTTTCGTCTTTCAATTGGTTTATAATACTGATAAGAATTATGAAACATTATACTAATTATCAGACAAAAGTTCTAAAAATAAATTCTACAGCTTTTAAATTAATTAAAGTTGAACAAAGACAAAATAAAACTTAATTTGATATAAATCCAATTTACAACTAAAAATAGCTCTTATCTACAAAACAAAATTTTAGTTTCAGTCCCTCGTTAGGCTAATACTCGTACATTAAAATCAAACTCCCATTTGTTTCCATACAATTAAAGTTACATTTGGTGGATTTTTCGCCAAAAAATCACACCTCGCCATTTGTGCCGAAATCAAATCTGTAGGAAAATATGGCCCAATAAATTCAAATTTAATTGGAACCCATTCCCAAGTCTCAGTCAAAAAGCATTCCTGGTGAAAAACACAGTAGAAACAAACGATGGGCTGGAGCTACAGTATACACCATATTTCAAAGTAATCACTTTTCCGCAGAGTTTTATGGCTATATTAATATTGCAAAAATTCAAATTTATTTGTAATGCCAATTTCCCGTAAACTCTGATTCGGAAAATGGTGATTTCATTGGGGATTAATATTAAACTGTTGGTACATAAATCCAAATAATATTGCTCTCACTCAAAATTTTGACCATTAAATTTGTTCATGTCAGCAAAACTATACTATAGCAGAATATTCAAATGATTTAGCAATGCTTTTTGGGGGTAATAAATAAAAATAATAAATTATATAACTCTGTGTTCTGGTTATTCCAAAATAACATTTAACTTTAGAAACTCCAATTTAGAATATACAACATTCGATAAGGGTGTTTCCACATCGTCAAAGGTAACAATAATACAATTTAATTAATTATAGCAATATTATTTACAACAGATTATAATAAATGATTAGAAATTAATTAAATCAGCCACATATAATTCGATTATATTAATCATCTAAATTGATTGCACTATAAACTAAATATATTGAGAATATTCTAATCAATGTCTTATTACTTTAAAAAGCACGTTTTAGGGATGATAAACAGTATTTTAAAGACAAAACTTCACTTTTAAAAACAAAAGAGCCATTTTGTAAATAAATTATCTATTCTGTGAATGAAGCAAGCAAGTTACACGATTATTTTTTAAAATTTAACCCTTATAAAACACAAATTTCAGAACGTCCCGCGATTCTTGTATGAAATTTACGCGGGATAGAATCCGGAGCGGTTTAGTACTAATATTTCAGAGCCGAATTCAAAGTCGTATAATTAATTTAGTAAAGGTTGACATTTTAGACCTTTGAAATTTAAACCCGAATATAATTTGTGTCTAAACAAACTATCCAAATTAAATTATATACCATCAATTTTTGTTTACCAACAAATAAAATTATTGCCTCCACTTGAAAAGACTTCATAAAAAAAAGCGAAAGGAAACATTATTTATTAATTAAGGCTGTCATTTAAGAACGATTTCATTTATATAATACTATTTACCACCCACAAAGAAGAGAAAGTGTTACAATTGTTGGTAAAAGTGTCATAATCTCTGTGGCTTCATCCACAACTTTATCATTAATCATCGCTAAGCTCTGGATATTTTCTGGTCATGTGAGCCGCAGAGAAGCGATAGACCACGAAAAATTGCTTAATTACAATTTTTTTTATTCAACTCTTGAGTTGTACACAATTAATTACGCCAAGGGACGCCAGTTTTCTATTCCACCAAAATCACCACAAAATGTATAGAAAAAGTTATCCTTGGACAATTTATCTCCATTTTTCCATTCCATTTTATTATTTGACGGAGAAAAACCGTAGAGGATGTTTGAGCCATAAAAGACAAAATTAATTGTTTACACAAACTTTCAACAGGGTGCTTTATATATTTTGTAAGTCGAATCTCTCCTAATATTCTTTTTTAAATATCCTAAATAAAAGTTGTTGGTGAAATGAGAAATAGTTGTTTTCTCAATCATTTTGTGAAACAAAAAGTGGATCAGAGCATTCGGAAATGTCTTTTAATAATCCGAACATCAAATTTGCTTGTGAATGATGTCGACAAATAAAATATTTATTTATGACTTCATCATCTAATGGGTTTTGTATTTCGTCCCAAGCAAAAATAAAGGAAGTCAGCATTGTCATTAAATTTAATAACAAATCAAAATATCCAGCTCAGAGTTTGCTTTTTATTTTAATTATTCAATTTCAAACGAAATTATTTAATTTTTAATATAAAAGTTATTAACTATATTCTTGCTTTAAAATTATAAACTTATCTACATTTATCTTCTACCAATATTTCTAAATTATCCGGTTTTTAATTTCACATATCGAAAAGATATCTTTTTGACATTGATTTGATTTTCTCAATATAATCTACGAACAAAACTGATTCAAAATTAAAGTTTATCCGTAATTTTTACCACAAAGCTGCAGATTTTGTTATTTGGTGTCAATTTTGAAAAGTATTCTCTAAAAATAATATTCTGCTCGAAAAAAATACGGATTTTTAACTCTGAAACTCGCTATGTGTTTCATATTTCACATTCGCTTAATCATTTAAAAACGACTGATTTTGCACCCATGCAGAACAACTAACATCTCATCAATATTAACTTTATTTTTTGGTTAAATTAAAAAAGTGAAAAATCACCCAATAACTTAATATCAATCAAGAGCGTATTTAATTTTAATAAAAATATACATCCTTATTACTAGTCTTAATAAAAAGTTTAATAAATTATTAATACATTTTAATACGCGTCCTCCAAGCCACATGGTGTATATTTTTAGAAAAACTTGTACAAATAACGAACCACCCAAACAATATCCATTCCAATTCGGATTGAAACATTTGTTGAAAATATGTCCAGTAATCAAACAGAGCGAGAGAGAGCAAAGGCCCACCCCGATTATTTGGGCAGCAAAAGAGGCGACGGCCAAGCTGGGTCCGAAGCCGAATAATAAAAAGCCCGGCATAAAATATTGTCCGAAAATAAGTTGTAATAGCTCGGAATAGGGCATTAACAATGGCAACACAAAAAAAGTACCTACCAAACCAATTTCGGTACACTGTTTCCATCGTTCTTTTTCACCCCGTGTGAAGGGATGGAAGAGAGAATGGCAGTCGGACGAAATAAACCAAATGCTAGCCGCTGCTGCTCAACAAAACATTCATCGGTGGGGTCATCAGCAACAACAACCGCCCCCTAACATTAGAGGGATTACCGGACAACGATAACAGCACCAGCTATACTAACAACAAGTGACTATCCTTTGCAAATAATAGACGGGGAAACAAAAGCCATTTAAGTGCGATAATCAGAATTTCTATTATACGGACTTTAGTGCATGGATGGGGCAGAATAGAGAAATTAGAATTAATTTACGTTGTATTTTGCATGGAAATTGAAATGAATTAATTTCATTCCATCCCAGCCTTTTCATTTTGAACCCATATCATTCCTATTCCATGAAAAGACAATCATTCTGTACGTCATCACACAATGAAATATCAAGTTTTCCATTTAATCTTGTATTTGAAATGTGGCACATGATACTGGAAGTAAAGATTGTTATATTAGTTTTGAAAAAAATATATTATTTTTTAAGAAAATAAGAAAACGATAAATTATAAGAGCTACTTATGAATGTAATATTACTCGTGCTTATTTAATTACATTAAAAGTAGATTATACTAGGTGATTTAAATTTATGTAATAATAGTTTGGCTTAATTGATTTTTAGATTAAATGCAAACTTTTCTAATGAAACTCTAAAATATAATTATGGAGCAAATAAGAGGCATTAGCTTTTAGGAAGAGTTAAATGATGCCAACTTATAATATGTACCACTATTATTTAATATTTATTGTACCCCTCTTTGGCCTTTGTTTTATTGTATTGCACTTTTGTTTGGCTTCATTACAAACCTAGCGCCTGTTAGATTAAAATCAAGACAGCCACCAATCTAAGATATAAACGAGGGCTTTGATGGTAATGAGCGATGGAAGCATTTGTGGTCGAAAAACCGTCCATTTAATGGAGAACTCATACAGGATGCATCTGAGGAGGTTCCTAGCTTTGACCTGCCCAGGAATATTTGGACTTCCCTAAACAGGATTCGGACGGACCAAGGTAGATGCAATTACCAACTACAGAAATGGGGTTATAGGGAAGACCCATCTTGCAGTTTCGGACATCCAAAACAAACAACTTCCCATATTGTGGAGGACTGTGAAGAAAGAAAATTTCCTGGCGGCTGACGAATTTGCACATTTGCAGCTCTTCAGCGATTACATGCCTTAGAGAACTTGATATATATCATTATAATTGCATTGTATTTTGTATTTCTATACGATAATAATAATAATTACTTCTAAAAATCGGTGTCTGATAATGAGCTCACATTCTCTCCCACAAAATTTATAAAACTCTAATTTCACGTTAAGTTGCACTTTGATGTTTTTCTCACTCACATTTTATGATTTTCCTTCAACACACTGTAGTAAAGACAACTATTTTCCATTTTAATATATTAAATTGAAAACATTTAACTCAAATAAAGACTTAAACCATTGTGCATCATTGAAAAGGACAAATGCATACAAAGAGGGATATTATTCAAATCAATAGCAGCCTCGAATGGGCAGTGGACACGATAAAATATTTATTTGTTTTTTCCAACCCATTTGCAGATTTATTTGGCCCCACATCTTCTTCGGGCACGATTCCAAACAATTCAACAGCACTTGACCAAATGTGTACGTGTCTCGGAAAAGGTACAAGTCATTCTTCCTTGACATTTTCATCGGTCTGCAAATATCCTCTTACAGATTATCCCTCAGTCCCTATTATATACAGAAACACTGAATGGGACTGTTCAAATCTCGTATAATTAGCACACACGTTGATTCAAACACTCTGTCAATAGTCGTCGATTGAAAACAGTTTCGATGGACCGATTAGGATCCAATCAATCTCAATCTGCTTACGGACAATTGCGAAACTAAACTAAGCTACCTCTACTATACTGATGATGGATATTATTAGGTTGGCCAACCCGGTCTTCTTTTATTGGTTTGGTATAATATATGGTTAGAATTAAGTGGTTTGTTATTCAATCAATAAATGTGAAATTAAGAAGAGTGGCTTTTGGGAAATTTTTTCGTGAAAATCCGACAACAGATTATATTTGTATTTTTAGAATTAAGTCGTTTTTAATGAAACGAAATTTCCCAAAGTACAAAATTTACAATGACATTTATATGAAATGATTCGTTTAATATTAATATATTTAATGATAAATTTGTTGATTCATATCCAATTATCAGTTATACCTTCCAAAACGAATGTCAAATCCAAAATGACATTCTACTTTAACATTTAAAATATACAATAAATTCATTAAAAAGTAAAACATTCATCGAATTACACAGGAAGAAACTTCAATCAAATTGGGTTCTTATGAATTATTCAAGCATAAATTCAAAAGTTTAATTCCTAGAATTAATTATTAGATTTAGCAATCTAATTCAAATCCCAAACGAATGAGTTCTGCATTAAATTTCTTAGGAAATCTAAAAGTATTTCACATGATTAAAGAGCTCATATTATGTTGAGAATTCTTATTAATAAGAAATTTATCTTTGGTGAAATGAAGAATATGAATGAAAATATGAAGAAATCAAAGTTACAAAAACTTATGTTCATATAGAAATCAAGAACTGGGTATCATTGCAAGAAATTAATTATAGAAGAAAACTTTTATAAAATATAATATATCTGGCTTAAATTCTATTTTAGTTAATGCAATATATTTCTCTTAAACATTCTACTCGCCATTATAACTCGTACAGTCACTGATTTCTTTTAAATATACTTCACTTTTCCAAACATCAAAATGAAATCTCGTATTGGAAAATTCGGCACTATTACATTTTTGTTGATTATTATATTAATAATTCTTCACTGAATCATGCTTTAATTAAATAAAATTAATTTTTCTTCTATTAATATTATTACACACCATCAAACGTAAATCAACATCCCTTGTTGATTGCAACAAATTTACATGATAAATCTGTGTGCCATTCAGTACAAAAAAATACAACACAGATATGCATTTTATAATTGGTAGAAAAACATACCCGATGGCATTTAAATTCTGGACTATAATATTCCCTGTCAACAACTGAGCAGCACCATAAAACCGCAACGGATCGAACTGATAGTCACTAATTGCAAATGCCAAACGGGACTGACAAAATCCAACTGAATAGAGAACAAAATTAACCTAATTTCGATCCACCCACAGAAAGACTCTCATTCTGTCCGAGTGGATTTGAACCCGAAAACTAAATACTGGTAATCTGGATAGACCGCAACACTGAACCCAATTTAATGGCTTTTGCTTTTACCCATACTTCTACCTCCACTGATAATTAGCCCAATTAAACTATCCATTATTCTCGTCCCTCCAAGTGGCCCCCACGTATTTTAAAACCCACCTGGGCCTCATGATACTTCAATTTAGACTTATTTACTATGAATATTACACGCAAAAAACAACAATACATTCTAATTATTAGAATCACTTTCAAACGGAAGTGTGAAGCGTTAATTTAATGTCCGATTTAATCAAATCATAAATAATTCAACGTAATTTAGAGCCCGGCGTAATTAATTGAATTATTTTTGCAAAATAAAGTTAATTCGATTTCACACCTGCTTTACTTTCATTCGGAATTCGGATTTGCTTTCGATTTCAATTTTTTTCAATGTTCAATTCAATTTTACGTAACAGACAAACGGTATTGATTTCCAATCCACACGTTACCGAGTTCCGAGGGATGAACGAAACACAATTTCAGAATTGTGAAATCCCAATGGTCGTATTAAGTATTACAACGCTTTTGATATTAAATTAGATTGGTCACAATGAATAAATTACGCAATTATAAATGATGACATCCATTTCATATTTTATGAGTTCGTTGACACTTTTATGATACAAATCAATTTGTATTTTATTAATATCAAAAGATTTAGATACATGCCCATTAAAAATAAATTTAAAACAATTTTTAACAAGATTGTCATTAAGAGCGATCTATCTTTCAGTAGAGAGATAATTATGAAATGGATCCGAGCACAATTACTATAAAATATAATAATTTATAATTATTTTGCTTTTAAAATAAATGGATATAAAGTAAAGCGGAACTACGAACTGGAAATAAATATCGAGCATTTTTAAAAAAAATCAATAGTAGTTTATTTCAATGTAAAGAGGAAAGTTTATAAGTAGTAAAACCAATAAATAATAATTACAAAATTATTTCTCTGCAAAATACCCCATCGTTTTCCAATATTAAAATGAAACCTTTATTAAATAATAAACACTTTTCAAACCAAATTTTAAGCGTCAAATAATTTAAAAAAATAATTGGACTTATCAAACAGTCTTTATCAGAGTACTCCCAATTTGTTATTTTTACTGCCTAGGTAAGGTCGTGAATCTATTTATTAGATCACTGCTCATTACATGTGCTTCCTGCTGCTACCACCAGCTCATGATGTGCACACCAATGTTTCTGGTTCATCAGCTCCCCTGTTAACAGTCGAATTTTGGAGTGGGTCATACTCATATTGCGGATCAATATGCACGCTTTTCCCCCCAACTTGTTACTTGGAAAAGGGTCGCCCACTCCCCAAGACCAGTCCTCATCAATTTCCTCTATTTATACAACCCCTACCGGAATACGGCAACGGATGAAAGGGTAAAATCGACAGCGTAAACTCTAATCTAAAAGTCCTTTAATATCCAAAGGAGATTTTCTGGGATGCTCCTAAAATGATAAACTGAAGAGCACAAAAACCGAAATTGTAATACACCGGAATCCCTAAATCACCTAAAGCCAACACAGATCTATGCTTAGGTAGTTGAGTTGAGGGTATTTATGACGACACCAGAAAATTGACCAATTTCGAAGAGCTGTCGTTTCTTAATGCGATTTACAGGTATACACAATTGAATTCAATTACTCCTTGATCTACATTAAGCACTTCAACTTTAAATCAAATTTGTTTCGATACAACCTTTCGAGATAAATCTCTTTAACTTTGGATCAATTGAAAAGGACATCAAGTATAAATAATTAAAGACCAAAAATAAATGATATATTTTATACAACACATATTAAAATAAGAATAAACCTACTTAAACCTATTAAAGAGATACTTTTCAAATTATATAATGAATAACAAAACAACCACTTATTCTTATTATTCCTTATTCAACATTTCCATAACTAATGCCTTTGTCTTTTGCAAACATTTTCATCAAACCTACAATTAACAACTTTCCTTTGCAACGTGTTCTCATAATAGAAAAGCATTCACTTTAAATAGCTTTTTCTCTTAGTACGTCTAATTCAAAAGCGTAAAAGTTTTAATTGAAAAGGCAATTTCCAAATGAAAATAACAAAAAAATCCATTAAGTTCTTACAAAAGGAGTTGTACAATATTTCCTATTTTGAAACCGTGAATAATAATTTTACTACCATTTAAAGTATTCAGGTAAAATACTTAGGCCATCAACAATCTAAAGTGTATGATTTTTGTATAAATATTTAATAAACACCTACTGTGGAAAACAATTGAAAACCATTTAAATATAAAATAAAAATCTCCTTCTTTTGTAATTTAAAAAAAGCAAATATCCACAGAAACAGAAATGCTTAACCTACTCCTAAAACTCAGATTCAATAAATTCTAAAAAATATTCTATTATTCATTGAATAAAAAATGAAAATTTCTGCATATATACAAAGTTTATCAATCCATATTCATTCAAAAGTAAGTTCAAATATTAAATCAAAACTTCTACAAATGCCACATCGACAATGAGCACACAACAATCGATAAAAAATTATTGTCACAGGAAAAAGTTTTGCTACACGAAAACACAATTCGGAATTGTGCAAGTTCGTTCAGTTGGCTCTCTGATCTCTGCTGCACACCAATTACCATTTTAATGACTATTGAAGCAATAGCAAAAAATAAATATTAATAATCCGCAAATCACGAGCAACAGGAACAATCGGAGCAATCTCTTTTGCTTTCAGTCAGTCTCGTCATTATCATAATTTTTCACCATTCAACTCCAAAAACCAAAAAGATACAAATTATATCACTTGCTTAAAAGTAAATAAAATAACATTTCTTACCATCCACACAATTTTTATATAAAAAAACTCTTTACTTAGAGACACCAACCTCTGAAAATAAACAACAAAAGCCATTTTTAGTTAAACTATTTAAAATATAAAAGATTTAATAATAAGTAAATCCAAAATTATTATATTTTGTATCAGATTACAACGTTTTTCGTATTTTTATTATATTTTCGAGTATTAAAATAAAACAGATGGCAAACGATGGCAAAATGGAAAGGTCGTATGCTTATTATCGACCGACCAATGTTATGTAAAACCGAATAAAACCCCCCAAAAAATATATACAACGGAAATAGAAATGGAACAATAACAAACCAATTACAAATCAATCATCTCACCACCGCAGGCTCCCCAATAATGTCAAATAAATTGACTTTATCCATTATTGCCTACATATGAGCGGCTCAACTAACTTCTGATCAGATTGGCATAAATTAAATTCCACAAACCACTCTCCTTCAAATCCCTAAAGCATAATCTCTTGAATCTGGGAAATGTTCTCAAATCAATTATCAGAGTCCATTCCCATCTACCTTTAGGCTCCATTAAATTTGCTTAGTTTATTATTATTAAAAACAACCCCAGACAAACAGATAACCCCTTTCCCATAACAAAATACACTCACTCCCCTTCTGGCACTCTCCGAATCCAATAATGGACTTTATCATGATCCGAATTATTTAAATTGCAGGCCTTATCTTTCACCATAAATTCACATACCCAAAACTTCTCAATAACACCAAAATTGCTTCCCATAATCTTCATAGAATGAATATAATCAACATTGATGAAGTCGTTATTGCCAATTATGACGAGCAAGGATCCTCGCTTCGCAGGAAAGGAACAAGATTGTATTTTAAATATCTATGGTTCACTCTTATTATTTTGGACTTTATCCTTATAACTGTTGTTAAATTAAAATTTGATTTAAATTATTGATATTGTATAATAATAACAGCTAATATGTATTATATTCAAACATTTAAAAGTTTTAATTATAACAATTAAATATTAAAATTTCTTCCTTATAACAACTTGTAAAGACATATGTAGATATTTAACTAATCATTCTTAGTTATGCCTTTAAAACTGATATACATTTGCAGAAATTCCCATAATACTCGTATATTCGAAGACATTCATCAAATAACTTAATACAATTTACAAAAACTAAACCCATTTCTTAAAGGAACACTTACTTTTTTCCTATTAGTTTTTAACAAATTGTAATTTTCAGTAAGAGACATCGATTTATCTCAACAGCAATGAATGAAATAGCCTCAAGGTGAATCAACAATCAAAACAAATTTTCTTGTCAGATTTAATGAGAAGCTTAAATTGTTTATTCTCAAAATTGAAACGAACAAAATATGCTGTCGGATGTTTTCGGAGGAGCAAATGTCGATTCTAAATTCCTGTTTACAATTTCTGTTTTCACAGCATTGTCCTTTCAAAATTACATATGAAATGGAATCGTTAGGCGGATTGACTTTAAATAAAAACATATTCAATTCTGAATTCTATTGCATATTTATGAATATGTTATGTTATTGCGATTATTAAAATAGATAAAGAACTGAATGTTTAATTTTTTTGTATTAAACTAGCCCCATCGAGAAAAAAGCTAAACTTATCTTAAATTTTTACACAAACAAAACTTATAAATAAGACGAATCCTATTAACTTTTTTGGCACCATTTAAAACGTTGAAAAGCGTCTTGGGAATTCTGCGAGCTTCAGACTGTTTCTGGTATGAAGGACAAATTTACGGATGCTGCTGGTTTTGTTCGCTTTTAATCATATTTTTGGGTGTATGTTTTTCTTGCACAATGGATCCCATTTTGTCGAAATCCCAATACACAGGACGGCTTGGCTTGGCTGTGTCGCTACTCTGCTGCCTTAAATATTGCTGTTGGTTTTGTGCGCGCCCCGTCCCAATCCCAGACCATCTCACAATGGAAACAATTTCCCAAAGTGGGTTCTCTGGGGGTAAAACGATATGATACGAATCCAGATACACAGAAAAACGACCGTGATAGATTGACTGAAATTCCTATCCTATATTCTCTATCCTCTCGACGAGTCGTCATCGCCTTTTTCAAGCAACGTAATTTTGAAACGGGGTCTCTCCTCGGAGAGATTTCATCAACGTTTTCGTCGTTCCATTTCCGGAAACAATACAGAAAAAGAATAGCAAATAGCAGCCCTTTATTAAGCCAAATAGAGACACTGCCAGTCCATGTAGAACGATAATTGTTAACCGTTTAGCCATAATCAAAGGCGTGGAATTGCGCTCCTCACGGGAGGCCACTTATTTCTATCTAAATCAGACAATACTTTATAGTCCCCCTCCTCCCCCTTCATTATCTTGTGCTTTTGTTAGCCAGTTTTTGTGATTGTTTACTTTTATTTTTTCTGTCGACAAGTATAATGATGAATTTCTTCTTCAACACGGTTCATTTTAAAACAAAATAATCAGAATCCAAAATTTACTACAATGGAAAAGAAACAGCTGAACATTCTATTTAGATTATTGAACTGTAATAGAAGCCATCGATAATCACAGATCAAAGAGAATTCTAAGCTTCAATTTAATTAAAAGCTTAACTGATTTAATTTAATCAATAATAAAACCAGTAAATAATTTAGATAACTGTTATTTTTAATACTCTTATGTATATTTTACTGTTAGAACTTAAAATTAAATAATAGTATTGCAATTAATTAATAGTTATTTATACAACTAAGACATAAGATTATTAAATACTAGAGGTCATTCAAGTCCGGAGCATAGCGAATGTTTTAAAGAAGGCGCGTGTGTTTATTAAAGCTTATAGTATGTGTTTTATACAAAAATTTATACATATTAAACAAATCGGTTATTGGTTTGTGGGTGTTCGGGGATTATAGCCCTTATTCACATATAATAATAAATATAAAAGTAGATTGTCCAGATCCACGAAAACGAATGGTGGACACCTAAGTGCCCCTTCACATAATTCGCCATAGTTCTCCCTGCCTACTACCATTTCTGACCCTAACTAACTTATTGCTATCGGTGTAGAAATTTCTAAAAGTTATATGAGGAGCTTTTGGGTGGGGAAGGATAAAAGTGTTATTAGACAGGCCTTTCAGCACCGCACACTAAGGCAGTGTAGGTTTCAACATTTTAGAGTAGAGTTTCAATGTTAGTACTAAACACAGTTAGTTTGAACTGTCAGATAATTTCAGACTAGATTATCTTTTCCATTTATTAAACAAAACTTTCTTCCACATATGAAATATTAATCTCTCTTATATTTAAAATAATTTTTTAATATTGCAATTAAAAGTAAAATATTTCAATTCGAACATTAAAAAGTTCCACAAACACCCAAAAAAAATTTCGAAAATAAGCTCTTAATCAGTCTTTGGTGCGACAAGTATTATGACAAAATCTTTGCCGAAACTAACAGGCTCAAACATTTCGTGAATTGCTCAAGTCATTAGGAACCCTGTTCTAATTGTATTCTATGTCGAGCGAAGCAAATAGAAGAAACAAGCCATCGAACTCTTCGCTATAGAATTTGTTTGTATTTAGTTATAAAATCTCGTGATACAAAATACTCAACTCAAAAGATAAGAATCTGCAATAAATGTTTGCTCTTTTTCTATTTCTGGCTGTTGCTAAATTTCGCCTTGTTTGGATTCCATTCCATTATATTTGAAATTCACATTGCTCTTTCTAACGCTTATGGCTTTCCGTAATAGCTCAATTAAATATGCATTTCTATTTTACGATTACATAATTTTATAACCCAATTCGTTTATGATAATTGTTGATTGTGCACGTGGATTTTTGTTCTAATTTATGGAAATACCAAATTTAAATTCAATTTAAATAATTCAACCAGATCTAATGATATTTTAATAAGATAATAATTGAATAGGTATTTATATTACCATTAATTTAATAATCAAATCTAATTATTAGTGATATATTTCATTTCAAATCAATGTTAGAAGATTTAACTGTTATAAAGCAATAATAAAACTACCGAAATCAACAAGATTACAAAAGAAAACGTTTGACACATAAATATATGATATGGTATGTTAGGCGTAGAACTCGGGGATTATAGCCCTTATTCATTTATAAATATATGAATAAGATAATTGTAACGATGCACGATGTAACGATTTCACAGGAGGTATGGTGAACAGCCTCGTATATTGCTCTAGCTCTTCCTGCCTAACTTAATGTCTGACCCTAATTAACTTGTTGCTATGGATAAAGTATTGCAATGTAATGATTCCTTTAAAAGGAAGGATTATGATGGGGTGGAATAAAAATGCTTATTGGACCCGCCATTCAGCACCACACATCTGGACGCTTTAGAGGGAGGGATTTTGTTAGTTATATGTACAGTTAGTTTGGGTTGTCACCTATTTTCGAGCTATCTAGAGTCTAGACCATTTACAATTGTTGTGAAGGTATTTTCTCCTAGCACAGAGCCTTTCCTTGCAATTGTTATATAGATTAAACAATTCCTCCTTTGATATCTTGGTACTACTATTAAAATACGAACAAATATCCGTGACATACACGTGTTAAAGAAAAAAAATTAACATATTCAAAAATTACAATAAGAAATTTAATGTTTGAAGGAAATTCTAAGGCAGTCTTATTTTAAAGCACATAAAACGTTTTTTTAATTAAAACTGAACCCGATAATTTAAAATATTTCAATTATTATTTTATTAATAATTTTCAACAATTAATGAGTTTAATATTTTTTAATTAAACGAGAACAAAATTAAATTAAACGACCAGCTTTATTGAATCAATCGCTTTTCCTGATTTTCGCTGATTGTACCCTATAAAAGGCAAATATTTAAATTATACCCTAATTATCGCATGGTTTGATTCAACTTTATTAATAAATTTGCAATTCGATCAAACAAATTAATTAAATTGAATTCAATATTGAACACGTCACCCTTCGATATACCTATTTAATCAGTGAACTGTGTTGAACTGCAAATTTATTACAGAATTCGATAATTAATTTATTATCTCTATATCATTTCTCGATTATTGATAGATTTGACTACCATTAATCAGTTCGAACAATGACCATTTCCACATTTCAGTATTTTGAACAATGATAAACTTTTCCAATTTGTTATCAGTTTAAACCTTTATTTCGTTATTTTTCCATATCTTTCCAGTTCCGAAAGGATTATGCATATAAATTATTGATTCTGTGGTTTCCGGTTTCATAAATTTAGACCAGAGCAGAAAAGTTTAAATTTAACAAAGGGATTACTGTTTCATATTCCGTAAATACAATTTTTAATAAATAATAAATGCAAAGGAAAAGCAATTTACTTTTTTCGGAGAATTTTGCTAAAACTTGGAAACCACAAGATATTCAAATAAAATTAAAAGTGTATTAAACTTTCGATGTTATAACAATAACGGTAGGAACAGTCTTTTAATTATTGTAATTTAAACATTTCTATGAATGAGTAAATTAATTGCATTTAATTACGCTGTTTATTCTGTCTGTGTTATGAGCCAAACTTAGAATTAAATGACTGTATCAAGTAATAAATACTGTATATGAATGCGTACAATTCTTTAAAATAGTTCCCTTATTTATGAGTAAAATTAATTTTTATTACGAGAATAGGTTTATTTGCACGACGTAGGAGTTAAAAAATTACAAGAATAATAAAAAAGCTATTTTAGCGATTCAGAATAATATTTGATTAGATTAAAATCAATATGTTGACCGAATTATTTTTCAAATACATAGAAAACGCATCACCGGACAAAAAGTAAGTAATGTAAATAATTCATATTTAATGCGTTTAAACTTAATTTGGTTTCTTTTTATGAATATGCGATAAATTTTTCTTAAAATAAAAGTGGCGGATGCTGTTAGAATAAAATATGATTATTTTTTGTATGTTATAAAGAGTGAAGTCATTTTTATCACTGTTACTGTGAGATTGTTGACAAAGAGAGGCACTTGATACACAGAATTGCAAAAAATTATCGTAATATATGTTGTGGTTAATTTTGAATAATGTAAAACTAAACCAAATGATTATTCAATTGAAATAATAATTGAAATTTAACTAACCCAATTTTCGATTCCATAAATTTAAATGAAACATGTTCGCGTCAGATTTATTTTTAGCACCAATTGTAAACTGATTGAATT
This sequence comes from Clogmia albipunctata, assembly GCA_001014945.1. Taxonomy (NCBI): domain Eukaryota; kingdom Metazoa; phylum Arthropoda; class Insecta; order Diptera; family Psychodidae; genus Clogmia; species Clogmia albipunctata. The sequence goes on along the minus strand of JXOV01008198.1, from coordinate 44,026 downwards.
TTACAAATCAGATTATATAGAGAAGAGACATTTAGGATATTGGCCCAGAGTCTCTTCCAATCACAATATCTATTTGAAGAGGGATAAATCGGATAATTTGCTACTTCACAAAGCAACTTAATGCCTCGTTCAATTTGAATCACCCTATTTTGACTCCTTATCAGTTAATATTCTCTACCAAATGACCCCCACTCTCTGTTAGATCATCACTTTTCGGCTAATTCACAAAAAAAGGGCTCTTTATTTGATCACCATATGTTTGAGGAACGAATAAATCCACTCGTTTGTCTGATTTGCGATAAAATTTATGGAGGAGAGCAGCAAAAATCTATAAAAATCAGTGGCGAATTGCGTTATCTGGTCTGACCATCACCAGAAGCTAATCGTAGTAGTATATGCAACAAAAGATCACTTGAAAAGTTTATAATAAAAAACAAAACCGACAGGGAATTCCTCCAATATGAATAAATCTAGTTGGCTGCTTTTTTTGTTTACCATTTTTTGCTTTTGTTCCAAATTTGCATTATTCCGGTGGCGATTTTCTCAAACCACAAAGGCAGACACGTACTTTTCACTACACAGAACTTTCTATCCAACCTGATGAATCGATTCTTGGCTCTATTACACCACTCAACACTTTAATAAATTAGACTTTCCACACCGCGCCAAGGTTGATTGAACTCTTTCCGCGTGACGTCACACTCAATTGTCGCTTACTAGATTTCTTTGCATAGACAAACAATGCAGATTTTTTCACTACTTCACATCACATCATTAATCACTTTACTTTATTTTTAATTTCGACCCCACTTGAACATCACAATTAGATTCCAATTTGACACTAAACCCCCCCGCAAAACTTCTGGGATGATGCAAATAGACGACGATTGATTATAAATTAAGTTGATTTGCACTGTTCACTGTTACTTCTCTAATTATTAATCCGCATGTTGATTCAGCTGAGCTTAGATATTTATTGCCAGCCAATATGGATTGTGACACAAGTACACACTATTTTATTTATTAAATTCAATATCTTAGAACTCGTTTAAGAAGTATCTTGTAAGTGAGGGGGTCTTCTATTGTTCCTAGACACCTTATTTCCTCCACACGTTGTTTTTTTTTTTAAAAAAAAAATGTTTTTTTTTGCACAGACAACCAACCTTTCGGAATTCTTGTTTTTTTTAACAATCAAAACAAAGTTTGACAGAGAGAGTTGTCAAATTATTTATTTGTTCTATATTAACGTTCAACTTTTAAAATCAAACGATTTCGGAAAACGGGGGAAAAAGAGAGCAATATTGGAAAGAACGAAAGTGAAAAAGAGTCAGCTATAATTTTCTGGAAGGAAAAACGAGAAATCCGATATTTCCTTAAAATATTAAATTCTTTTGATTGTGGCCGTTACAGCGAATTAATAAGTGGACAAGAAAATACACTTTCAAAGTAGAAATAGCCAAAACCAACTATTTATTATTAGTTTGATTTTCCGTATTATTTAATTATAAAAGAGGCAAATTTAATAAAAAGATACTAAATCATTCTTAAACGATATGTTTTGTATTAAGAATCCAAAAACAACATATAAAAATAAACTTATAAATTTCTTTTTATATAACCCAACTCGTACCCAAGCTTAATTTCAATCTTATATATAAAATTCTCATGTCATCATCATAGTAAAGCCGTATTTCGTAACCTCTGTGCTGAAATACTTCTCTTAAACTACTGACTTTCAGTAGAATTTTATAGGCATGTGACACATGTTGGTTTTAAGGTCAAGTAATAAAAAAAAACACCTACATGTAATGGGTGAGTTACCCAAAATAAAATTCATTTTGCAAAATAAATGTTCAATAATGTGAAACTCGGCAACGCCAACGGTTTAACCTAATTTTAATGAAAATTTGTAGGCATGAGGGGTAGGACGGTTAAAAGATAAAGATTTATGTTTTATACCCCTAAATACTAATGACAAAACTTCATAATTCTTAAACTTATTTCCCTTTCAATTATATTTTCATCTCGACTATTTCTTTGTTGAACTAAAAAAATACTTCATAAAAATAATTAAATGACAATACAACGTTTGCCGGGTGTGCTAGTATCTGAATAAAACATACACTCCACTTCATCCTTTTACGACAGGTCTCTTGGATTTATATTTTTATTCAGTCCGATTGCTATTTTTTGTCACGTTGAAAGATCTTATCATTAACCATCACCTAAACTATAAAGCAAAGGTCTAGTTGTTACATTTATTTGTAAAAGACGACGATTTAAAGTGTGAGAATTTTTGCCTACGTAAATACTGTTTTATTCTTTTACAACAAAACCGCCCAATAAAAAAACCAATTTCCCAATTTATTGTTATGAATAGATAATGAAATTGTCTATGGAATCTTTGTTTTACTGGCTATTTTATGCATTTTTCAAACTTAAAATAGAGCAAGTATTAACGGTACAATGACTGTTTGAAATTTAGAGCAATATCTTGAAAACCGTTACTTCCCGCTGACTTATAGAATATAATAACAAAGCAGGATCCAATAGAGTGCCGAGAAAGGCAATAAACCAACTTCTCCTTCGCTACCGGTAACCCTGAGTTGCACATTGGTGTGATCGGAAGAAAGATAATATAATAAATAAATCCCAATATCAAACAACTATAAAATATGTTTAAAATCGTTTTATTGAATAATTTCCAATACGTTTAAATAGTGTCTGAGAATATGTATAATAACGATATACAATCAATTAAATCAGGTGTTATCACATATCGTCCAAAAGTGTAGAATTTCTAAAAACGATTACTTTTTGGTTATTAACAACAAAAGTCGAGAAACATAAAATTGCTTTCTCAAAACTGGGCCGAAACATCAATTTTCCTCCTCCTTTTCTCCTCTCTCTCCATTAAAGAATTGTCTATAAAAGTAGAAAATGTAACAATCAGCTCGCCTTTTGCTCAGTAAATGGACTCTTCCTTTTCTCCTCGCCATCAAAATCAGTTTTATTTCTGATCTCATTGGTTGTTGTTATCGAATTCCTGTATTAATTGTTATAATAATTTAAAGGTGATATACTAAATGGAGAGCTAGAGGCTCGTTATTATAAGCAGCTTATTATGACGTCACTGGATGACAAAAATTAACCATTTGTTTGACAAAATAAAGAGTATATATGTACATAAACAAGAAATCTCCCAATTTGAACTAATCTTTTCAGCTAACATTAATATTATGTATGTACAATGGGGGCAACTTAAAATTAATATTTGGTTTACCATTTTTAGCGTTTTCTGTGGCATTGCATTGCGAATTGCACCAGACGAAACAGAGACAAATTCTTTGATAATTATAATAATATAAAACTTAAACGAAATTGTAATACAAAATATAATTTTAAATCTAATTCAAAATTAAGGAATCTGTTATCCGTTACGGACATATTAAGTAGCGATACTCTTAGTTCTCTCCCGAGTTCTGTAATGAATTGATTGACAGTTAATAATTTGATATTTAATACATTATTAATCAACTTACGCTAGAAACCGAACCCTCGTCCACGTGCTCTGTATAGCAATTCTTGTAGGCCAGATAGTCCAAAATGCGACGTGGTAAAGGCAACGTCTGTATTAGGTCCTTCCTTACAACAGCCTTCAGAATCACAAATCTGAAAACAAATTGTGTAAAAATATATTAAGTTTATAATTTATTTATAGCACACGTAAAATATTGAATAATAATTAGTTTAATAATTCTTATCGACCGTGTTTTATACATAATTTTATGCATTTTTATACTCTGTTGAAAAATATTTAAATAGCCAATGTTTCATTTAGAAAATTAGTCATATTTAAACACTGTTTAATAATAAATTTTTTTCAAATTTCGTAGACAATCACTGTAAATATACAGAATTAGTACTTTACTAAATTTCAATTACTAAAAATTATAAATTTAAATCTTAGTAACATGGAAGGACGTTTCCCAACGTGTGGGAAAAATGGATCATAATTAAACATGAGTAAAGTTCGAAAAAAAAGAGTTTTCTAATAAATATGAGTGTTTAATTATGTGTTTTTCTAACCAGTTTTTTAGAAATGTGTATACAATTCGCATATTTATTAGCTATTTAATCACGGAATATAGAGTAAAGAATATGAACACAGCCCAGTACTAAATAATGGTATCCTAAACACATATAATTAAGGAAAATTTCTGCCATTAAATAGAAATTTGGTTTAAATGTTTCTATATATTATACAAATAAACATTTCAGAAAAACTTTACTTTTGGTTATTCAATGGGGGAAAATTCAATTTGATTAACTGTAGTGCCAAGAAAAATGTCAAAATATATTTTCTTTCCAAGCTACTAAGATCTAAAATGCCTAACTAAATAAACACTGTACGTTTATAAGTCACATTGAAAACTAGAATATATTAATCAATCCGGTGTTCTAAATGTATACGTAGTTTAGATGATTTATGCTATGATAGTATGTTGGTGATACTAATAAAATTGTCCAACTCACCGACACATGTGTTGTAAACTTTGGATGTGCTTGAACCGAGAGACAGGGTTCTTGAGTTGCACCCTCATAGGGCCATGTTCAGGCCTACGGTGGAGGAAGAACAGATACCGACCACTTCGTGAATGCTCTACCGCTTTTTCTATAAACTCGACAATTGTGCGGGACTTGAATTTGGCAAAGGAACCAAACGAGAAGGTGCCTTTGTCCTGCTCGATTCTTACATGTCGGACGCAGTTATTCAGTTTAAACGTCAATGAGAAGATGTAATGGTCGTCCGAACTGTCGCGCACTATAAAGCTACCTAAAATTAACAGAAAGGAAATTTAATTAGCAAAATTAGGAACATATAAAAAGATTTTAAAAATACAAATGTATTTCAATTTTTAATTCTTTAATTTAAAAAATTGCCTACCATCGGGCTCGTTGCTGAGAATCTTCTCCGCCGCTTGACTAGAAATCGGGCCCCAATACCACCCGAACTGTTTGATCGTCTCAAAGTTGGAGGCAAAGTCTACCCTCTGATCCACCGCCTCCCCATCCTCGGAACCTCGTTCCTCCTCACCATCGCCGCTCGCATCCACCTTACTCCCATTACTATTATTATCACAATCGTTGTTGTTGCTGTCGATGGACGACGACGGCGCCTTTTGACTGCCCTGAGCAGCGCTTTGTCCGTCCGCCTCGTACACTACGCCCCCTCCCCCGCCACTACTGGAACCGCTCCGCCTCGTGGGCAAAGGCGGCAAGGCTCGCAAAGTTATCTTCCTATTACTCGTGGCCGTATTCGGGGCAGCATCCTTACTCTGGCCAGAACCGGGCGGCTGACCATTAAGCTCATAATTATTATTCNCCCCCCCCCCCCCCGCCACTACTGGAACCGCTCCGCCTCGTGGGCAAAGGCGGCAAGGCTCGCAAAGTTATCTTCCTATTACTCGTGGCCGTATTCGGGGCAGCATCCTTACTCTGGCCAGAACCGGGCGGCTGACCATTAAGCTCATAATTATTATTCTCAAAGTCTTCCATCATTGCTTGTTTATTGTTTCGAAACCTATAATAAAATTGAGCGAACTATTTTAAACAATACATAAACAGTTTATTTACAACTAGTTATCAGGAATTAATAATAGGTCAAACAATTATTATTATTATTGTTGTTCACATTGATTACGATTAAAATATAACTGATTGTTTAAACAAACAATAAATGCATAATTGAAATAATAGTTATTTATAAAAGTGGGCCGATGACACATTATTGAACAGTACGAACGTAGCGAGTGGTTCATAGGCGTCCATGTGTTTTTGAAAGTTTATTAACCGTGTTTTATATCACACTTTATACATTTTAAACAAATTATCAAACAAACAATAAATGCATAAATGAAATAATAGTTATTTATAAAATTAGGCCGATGACACATTACTGAACAGTAAGAACGTAGCGAGTGGTTCATAGGCGTCCATGTGTTTAAGAAAGTTTATTGACCGTGTTTTATATCACACTTTATACATTTTAAACAAATTATCAAAGAAATCTTAAAATATTGTTTATATAAATGTTACTTTTCAAACAATGTTTTGTTCTTGTTTCTATAATTAGATGATTAAATAAAAAAATGAAATCTATTGTTTAAAAAAACAACACAATCACTTATAAGTACAATTTAGTGTGAAATTGATGTCTATATCGAAAGGTTAGTTTTTCGACATCGATGTGAGTTAAATAATGTATCACTTTTTCGCACTAGTGAAAATTTCAAATTTGTATTTTACTATTGAAAAAAAGAAAAACGAATAATTTGTTTCAAAGTCAAAATTTCGACACCATTTTGGAGAAAAAACTGTAGAATATTAAATACAGTCCGTTATAATTGTCAAATAATACCCGAAAACTGTTCAAACAAAACCCATTGTAACGGCATATGTTTTTTAATTAGTTTTACGTCAAATTTTAAGGAGAATACAAAAAAATATATCCTGTTAGGGACAATAAAAATAATACTATATATTAAACAAATTTTTTAGATTAAAAGAATTTGGTTTAGAAAGATGTAAGTTCACAGTTCTATTAAAAACTCTAAAAAATGAAGTCAACAAAGGACTTGAAGATGTAAAGCGATAATAATAAAACAAATAAAAGCATATTTCACAATAATAATTACGCTCATGACTATAAAGAAACCTTGTGTTTAATAATGTCATGTATTATCGACCTTTTTTTTCCTTTCAATTTCTGTAAGGAACATGGGGGGTCTCAACCTCAACCAACGGGTTTTCGACATTTCGGTGACTATTTGTTTTCAGTGTATTATTAGTCAATTAATAGCACCTAGACCAGTTGAAAAACGACCCAGTCAATCCTACCCGCCCAGGGATCGAACACTTGACTCCGAAGAGGTAGCCGGATGCGTTACCGCATCGGCAACGAGGCGGAGCATTATCGACCTAGTTGTATTAATAACTATAATTGACCGTGTTTAATATCAGACTTCAAGCATTTTAAACAAATTAACACAAAAATTTTAAAATATTGTTATTTTTTTTTATTTCTCAACCATTTTTTTCTTGTTTTTACAATCAGATGATTAAACAGAGGAATGAAATCTTTTGTTTAAAAATTGTTGGTTATTCCCTCAATCACTTGTTTGGGAGAGAAATTAGATATTTGCATTATTAAAGTTCTTAATACTTAAATAATCTTTCTAAATTCAAAATAAGAAAAAAAAAATTCAAGGAATTAGTTTTAGAACAATGTAAACACGCAGTTCTATTCAAAAACCCCCAAAAAATCTACAAAGGACTTCAAAAATGCCAAACTGTAAACCGAAAATAATAAAACAAGTAAAAGCAGATTTCAGAATAATAATTACAATCATGAATATTGGTGCAATGTCTGTGAGAACAATAAACCCGCTTTTATTTACCACATTCTATTCTAAATTTAGCCAAGATAGAAATATATTAGGGTATTTAATATCCATTGCATTTGAAATATCGAAGAAATGCAGTTTTCATTTCTGAAATTACCCCAATTGAGAGTTGTATCAAAACTAAAAATAGTTACCCAAAGACTAAAACTGCACTCACCTGAAAATGCTGCAAAACTTTTGCTTAAAGTTAATCGAGAACTGGTTATGAGTCCTCCTGGATTGAGTCTGTGGCTGTTGCGTTTGAGTAGGCTGGCTGGTGAAGGAGGTGGATGTGGTGAGTTGTTTCCTGGGCGGGACTGAGGGCAAAATGGTTGGCGATGAAGCGGAGGAGGACTTTTGAAGCGTTTTCGACTGTCTGACACTCGTTTTGGACGACTCCAAAGACTTCTTGCTTCTCTTTAGGACCTTTGCCACCTTCCTTGAGACTAGATCGTGATGATTCTCCTGGTCCTCATCACTGGAGTCAACAGTTTTGGTGGCGGGTTTCGGAAGGGTTTTCTGGGACATTTTCTTTCTCGATTTAGTCGCCAAAACAGGATTGAACTCGATTAAATTCTCCGGATTACTAAACCTCTTCACGTCCACCACCTTTCCATTGACTGTCTGATTAGATTGGCTCTTTCTAGACTGCCCTGACAGCGTTTGTGAGGACTGTCTTGCTTTTCGGAATAATTTCTTTTTCCCGTCCTCCACTTTTTTCGGTAAAAATTTCAGACGTTTCGATTTGATTGAGCTGTCATTTGAAATGACTACGTCCTGAGGACCGGGGACCATGTCCACGGGCAGGGCGTAAATATCCGAGTCGAGAGGAACATTGTAAAAGTCGATTATCTCCTGGCCAAGCAGAACATCGTGTGACATTGCCTGTGTTATGAATATGGAGTCGTCCGCTTTGTTCGATCCAGTGATTGTGAGGCTGTTATGAGAGCTTGATAGTCGAGATTGGAGCGAGTTTCTCGAATTGGGGCGCATTAAATGTTGTCCTGAGTTCCTCTTCTTCTCACAGCTCCTCTTAATCGATGACTGGGGTGGTTGTTTGGACAGGTAATAGTCTACCTCGATGTCGTCACTGTTTCTAGTCGAATCACTGGGGTCGTCGTAGATATTTTCAATCACAACTTGCTTTTGTCCAATAGAATTTAGTCTGGAATCGCTGCTATAAAGCCCCGATCGCCTTTGGATGGAGTTGAAGCAGTTCAATTCGATTCCCGGACCCACCTCCATGGTCACAAAGGCCTCTCCTAAGATATCTTTAATTAAATTCTCCGCAAACTCCTGAAACTCTTTGGATCTCAACAAAGTGGTTTGGGGTGAGTCCTGAAACTCTGGAGGTGGATCGATAGGCGCTAGAGGACCCTTCTTTAGCGTATTAAAGTTCTCTCCACTCATTCCGCCCTCAGACAAGGAGTCAAATTGGGACACTTCTCCATCGCTCTCAGCCAACTAAAACAGCAAAAAGACCATCTTAATCACTCCTAATCATCCTGATAATAGATCTAAAGCACTACCCACCTCAAAATCGAACTTGCAGTTCAGGTAAATCCGACTGGAGTCCCCACTAGAGATGGAAGTCTGCGGAAAACCAGAATCGTCGGACAGAGACGTCGTTGCCGGATTGAACTCGCTGAAGCTGTTGGCGCTGACCAAGTGCTGGTGATGGATGTGGCTCTGAGACTCGCCATTGCCCGAGGAAGTCGATCTCGCGAAAATTAGAACATTTTTGTGTGAGTTTTCATTTTCGTGGTTTCCTCCGTCGGGGGACTCGCTATTTTCCATTCTATCGTCTACTCCTCAACAAGCGCAATCACACCACCCGCATGACACTTCACAACAAAGCTCTCGTCCCAAAACAAAGAAAATTCCAAAATTTTCACAATTTTTTCCAACTGTATTGTTATTGTAAAATAGTAATATAAATTTGTCTGGTGTATGATAGCCCGTATTTGAAACCTATCGACTTCATATGTCAAATTCGAAAAAGAAGGGTTAGGATTATATATTTCTTAATAAATAAAAAATATGTGTACTACTTTACCTTCCAAACCCCATCATGAGTTGTCTATCTTTCCGGAAAGTAATAAGGAAAGGTAAGTGATGGAATTCTGATTGGAGGTTCTGATTTTCTCAAACATTTTGGGCCACCCTGTAATTTTATAATTTTTTCAACCTCAATCTATAAAATGATTATTTTAAACGTCCAATTATATAAACAAACATTTCAAAGTTAATCAATTGAATAACGCAAGAACGAATATTTTTTTTTACAATGAAGACATTTTAATTAATTTCTCTAACGTAATATGAAATAGCAATAATAATTTAAAAATAAAATAAATTAAGCCTATAATACTAAACACGGCTCTTTTATTTTAATACTTTATTTAATTTGTATAAATACAGTTTCAATGTCTTACAATTTGCCTAGAAATACGCTACATAATTGCAAAATCGTTTCTACATCTTTTTTCGCAAAACATCTCGCATTTTCACATTATATTTATTAAACAATTTAAAAGAATTAAATAAACTCTACTCTGTGTTTTAGACGGACACGCGAAGAAAGGGAGAGGACATTACACTTAATTTTCTCTTCGTTGTTGAGGTTTGTTTCGTCGAGAAACTGTTGTAAAGTATATTTCACCAACTAATGTTCACATATATATTTATAACTTAATAGTCATCATCATCATTCATCTTCTCTTACAATTATATTATAAATTTTCAGTTTATTAAGAGTTCTTTTAAAATATTTCAAACAGAGAATAAAGATTCTTATGCAGTGAGGCGTAACTCGATCATCCATTGATCTTCTCTCCACTGCATTTTAAGGCACGACTGCGTGAACACCACTCTAACATTACAAACTTAACTATAGCTACAAAATATTTGTTTAAAAGTTATATTAGTCACCAAAACATTTTTGATCATCATTTCATTCTCATTTAATTCATCAAGCCAAACGTAGCTAATTTAATGGAAGACTGCTTAAACGAAGTGTGGTGGTGTTAATTGGAAAATTTTGTCATTTTTTCTTGTGTCTCTTCTTGTCTTGAAATCTCGTCAAATAATGAAAGAAGTCAGCTTCAGTAGTTGTATGGTCCGTACTGTGATCCATGGTAATATGGACCCGGATACATTTGCGGCTGAGGATAGCCTCCGTATGGGTAGGGCTGCTTCTGGGGATAGACAGGCATCAAATATTGCAGATTCAGCTGCTCTTCCTTTTCGCGTTCACTGCGCAGGCAAACTGCAGCTCCTGACAACAGAATTGCCGAAATCAGACTCGATGCCACTCCAGCCCAAGCCACAATGTAGGACCAGTCGTATGAAATTCGCGTATTTTCTCGCAATACCTGGAAATAATTAAAGAATTATTTAATTTATTATTTAATAATTAATGATTATACGTAAACATGATACAGACAACAATATTAAAAAAAACAATAAAAATAGATATTTTTAAATAGTAATATTATTACAAAAGACGTATTTAAAATATATTAAATTATCTAAAATCTGTACTAAATGTTAAAGGACAATATTAGTTACTCGCATTGAATATTAAAATAAAAACTTTTTCAAAATCATTTTAGACATTTTATAACATAAAGCTGAAATTATCATTGATTTGGGTTTCATAATTTTTCACTAGTGACAATTTGTGCTATTTTTTTATTAGTAAAAAAAATAAATTCATAATCAACGTACAAAACATACGCGGAATTATATTATTGTGTTTTTTATAATCCAAGCCATGCAACTGACATTACGCCAAATACTTTTAAAACGGAAACAATTAAAAACTCTTCTCTTGTTTCCTGATTAAACAATCGTCTTATTTTAGACCCTGCCTCAAATTACTATTAATTTTAATACTTACCATAGAAATAATATAAATTAATATTTATTTTTATCGTGATATGGTTAATTTATCTTTATTTAAATTAATAATTACCGAAGACCATTGCTGATAAAACTCCTCTCCGACAACTTTCTCCTTTTCAAAGAATTCGACTGTGTGCCAGAGTCCCATCGCTCCTGCCGCCAACAAACAGGCGCAGAGCATCAAAATAGCTGTGGCTGTGATTGCTCCAGCTGATCGTTTCCAGCATCCCGTCAATCCCGTCCAGAAGGCGCAAAAGACGGCAATAAAACTGTAAACCGAAGATATTTATTGCAATTCTCTAAATGAATATATTATTAAGTTTTTACCTCAAAATGAAGAGCGCAATGCAAGATCTGGCTAAATGAAGTCGGGCCTGTGAATCGTCGTTTAACTTATCGTCAGTCTTGGAGGAAGAGGCGGGGAAGTAATCAATATTGGAGCAATGTGTCTCAACAGGAGATAAATAGATTTCCTCTGCAAAACAAAAAAGGCACAACCACATTAGTTAATTAATTATATAAAATCACGTTTGTCTTATTTGAAATTCAATTAGATTTCCAATGAGATACCATTCCATATTTGCTGATTCGTTTAAAACCACAATAAACTGCATTTTCCCAATCGATGTGGAGTTATTTATTTAATATAAAGAGTATTACCTCTACTTTTCTTTCTTTTTTAAAGAAATTGTTTAATTCAAGAGATTTTAAAGGAAATTTAAAAGCTACTAATAAAGCACAACAATTATAATAGTCGTGATTAAAATAAGAACTTCTGTTTCTCTCTGTATCTCTCCTCCTTTGCATTCGAAAGATAGCTCAGCATTGTGAAAATGCAAATAAAAAGAGAAATCCGATTAACAATTTCTTTCACTCTTTTACACAATTTTTTCGTCGATCTTTGATGACCTTAAATTTGATTAATCTGGCGGTGGAATGGTGGAATTCACGACTCTCTTTTTGTATCTCCAGATTACATTCAAGGCTTTGCGCCCATCATCAAATTGGGACAGGTCTTCATTTTTTGAATGCGACAAAGATGAGACTTACTTTCCTTGAACCATAAACTGGAATAATGTTCCCATATTTGTCGGTAAAACGTTTTTTTTTCGGTGTGTATCTTGATTACGTGGACAAGAGTAGAGAATCTCTCACTGGGTGAGAAATTTTCTCTTAGTATTGTATTTATTTGGCAAACACAATGGAATGGAATACCAAGCGTGCATCTGAGTTGATTCAAATTCATCCTCCACCTAAAGCAGAACGAGACGACGATGATGATTAAAGACTTGACTTTTGAAAAGTAAAAAGGTGTAACAGTGTACAGATAGCCCAAAAGTTTAATTATTTCTTTGCTTTCGTTCGCTCTTTGGACTTATTTCTTCTTCTCTGGGAATCCTCAACACTTTTCGTTTTGTTTATTTTTATGATAATTTATACGCATTTTCGGTTATGTACCTCTGTGCTCGCTTTGAGAAATGAAATCGATGGTTATTGTGTTATGGCTGACCAAATCTTACATTATCATGCCAACGACAACAAGTGAATGATCTCTTAAATGGTCGAGTTTAAAGAAAGTTTTTATTGGGGTTATTTATTTAGTATTTTATTAGTGATTGATTTATTATTTTAATTGAACTTTAGATGAATTTAATAAAGAAATTAGAGAACCGAATATAATAGTAGATGAAATAAATTATGAATAATATTGATAGTATTTTTTAGAAAAAGAATTTGTTTTAATAAATAAATCATACATTTCCGAAAAATGTGACTAAATAAATCCAAGGAATTAGCTAGAAATAGCTATTCGTATAAAATATTCAAATCATCAGTTCTTCTCTTATGTGCTTCGTTGTTCCGGGTATTTTTACAACGTGAAGTAGTAGAGAATGTTGGCCAGATTATTTTTGATCAGAGATGTTTGCAAAAAAAACTGAAATTGGTTTCGGTAAAGGTGAATTGAGTGTGATGACCAAGTTTTGAACGGAGCCATGCTCTACATTGCCATCACCATCAAATCATAGCAAAAACTCGATCAACAAAGCATACCATAATTAAGTTTTTAGCAACAATCCATTTCTCAGTCTTCTCTCTCCTACTATCACACGACGACGACGACGCATTGCAAATATCATAAAAAAAAGGCAATAGGTAAGTCTGAATTCTCGGAGAAAGAGAAAATTATGTGAAAATTTCGACTAATTTAGTTATAAATGACGCCATTTTAAAATCTAGCCAATTACATAGATACCTCTCGTTCACTTAACAAGTTATTCAGACATTAAATCGATCGCATAGTTTCACCATTTGCATCTGCAAACAGACAAATGAGGCACAGAAAGGGGGTATGACAAAATATATTTATGGTCAATTATGAAATTTGAATCAATTTCAGTAATTTGCTTTTCAATAAACACGATTATTAATTTTTCGGCAGACATTCCGATGAAATCGAATCTGCAGATACAATTATATTTAAACAATTGCTTTGGCCAATAATGGAATGGAACCTGAGCGCCTTGTTTGCTTTCCCAAGTCGTAGTCGTTTGTTAATAATTCTAACGTTGACGGGGCTCTGAAACAATGCTTTGGAACCCACGTTTTTTTGGGAAAACACCACAGATCAAAATCAATCCCATCGACAATGTAACTTAAATCAATATGTAGTTGAAGTCAAATCGTGATCCCACTTATAATTGTAACTAAAAGAAGACCTGGCCTTGTATTATTCCAAGAATTTACCACAAATTTCAAGCCCACATTTATTTGTGGAGCACTATTGGGAAATTGTTGTTAAATAACACCACTGAACTAGTTTCTTCTGTTCAATTGTCTTACTTAAAAAATTAACAACAAATGAGGAAGTAAATGTACTTTAATTGACAAAGGTGTCCTTCATATATTCTCCATTAGATGAATGATATTCGATTTCAAAATTAGGAATTTAAAGCTTTATCAATTATTACACTATATCTTTAAGTCAATATATAATCATTTAAATAATAAAAAGCAAATCGTGAAATGTTTGCTTAAATATACAATTGAGGAATTACTGATCAGACAAACTTTATTAATAGTAACTATCGTCATTTATTGATGACTAATTCATCTTGTATGTTTTTTTAACCTATACATTAAAATGTTTTTTTTTTATAAAAAATTTGAAATACAATTTTTTCCTTAATAAAAACGTTTTAAGAATTCCTCCATGTTGTCGTGATACTTTTGTTCACTTGTTCGTTATTTGCCAGACTGTGCATATTTTAATTTTGCGAACGGGGCAAATCAGCAAAATGCAAACAACACAAACTCACTATTTTGCAACAACATCAAGGTGGGAAAATGAGATGTAACCGGAACAATTGGAAATCCGTTGAGTGAATTTTAAAGCACACATTTCGTGAAAACAAACTGTTGCACTTCTCGGATATCTTACCGGATTGTGGTTTCTCTTTCGGATAACAGTATCGGAAAAGACCTCTAGTCCTGGTAAAGTAAAAGTACTTTGAGTTGACACTGGATAACAGCTGTTGTGACGCCTCAGAGTCTGAATATTTGGCAGCATAAGACTGAAAAATAGAAAGAGAGAAATTGTAACGTTTGTTTTTAAAGTAGGTTAAATAAAGAAATAAATATTTAAAACAATATATGGTGATTTCCATGGTAATCAAGTAAAATAAAAGATATTTATTGATTTTCTTGTGGGTCTGGATAAATGTGCAATAGGCACTGCACACACGGGCAGTGTAGGCCAGTTACGGTATAAGAAAAAGGTTAAGAACTAAGTTTTATTTATACAATAATTGTTGGAAATTCCGGTTCTTTACACAAGCAAGGGTGGAGAGTTCTCATTGATTTAAGTTTCAATAAAGAACGAAACAGGTTCATGTCCGCAATTTCAATTCTTTGTTTTCTTTAATAGAAAGAGACTTAAATTCCTGAAGAGAGAAACATGAATACAATATTATTAAATAATTTTTAGATTACTTAAGATTTTTGTTCTCTCCCAGGACAAAATAACAAAGTAAAGTAAATCGAAATTCACACATTTCGAGTAAACAGTTATTTTAAAGAGTTCTCGATCCAATAAATATCACATTTGCAGTTCCGAAACGAGCTCTAATTTAAGTTCGGTTAAATTTCTTACAGTAAGGTAAACCTATAATTTATAATTTAGATCACTAATTGTACTTAGAACAAGTGTTTGTTAATCAAGAAATAGCCTAATATATAAAACTAACTGTTATTAATTTTGATTAATGAAATTTTTAATCTATCTATTAGATAGACAATGATAGAGAATGAATTAAATAAATCTCTTCTTATATTCCAAACTATTTTAAGAAGAGAAAGAATAAATGGAAAACACTGTTTTTTGCGTGAATGAAATTGCAAATGAGCCTCCGATGGAATAACTAACTGATCAGTTTCAACTAAAATTGGATCGCTTTGGGCTGCCTGCCAGCAAGCAGATAGCACCAGTGAATAATGATGAAACGAAGGAATCAGTCATCCGAGTCCAAGACAAGTGATCTCATAGGCAATAATTATGCCTATATAACATTTAATTATTACACAGTTACACAGATTCACTTAAGCATACTGCTGATGAGTACAAATGGATACGTTTCTACTTGTCTCGATTTAAATGTTGCTGCTGCTGAATTGTGAAAAGCTGCGAAAACGGAAATGGGGAATTAGTTTTTGAAATTGTTAAAAGCTTATTATATATTCGGTAAATAGCTTAAGTGAATATTTACTCTTGTTGGGTTGAAAAGCTCAATTATAATGATTAACAAATTATATTATTGTCTGCTAATTTTATTTAGTTGTTAAAATTAATCTGGTTTACAAAAATATGCGATATTGTTTAAAATCTTAACGATGTCAATGACAAGCCATTAACATGTCCATAAATTCCCCAGCAGTGCGAAATTAATAGGTCATTTTGCAATGGAAACGGTTTATTTTATGTAAAAATATGTATTATAATTGAATTCATTTAATTTTATCATTTCTTTAAGATGAAAGTTCCCATTCATTTACAAAAATAACTTCAAATACAAGCTTTTAGGACGTCGTGACTCTTTGGAAAACTTATTCGAGAAAATCCGGAAGCATTATAATAGTTTCATAGGTATGACATTTTTATCTGACTAAATCTACAAAAAGAAATTATTAAGCCCGATGAACAATAGTGTGCGAAATACCAAGAGCGCAGGCTTTAGAAATCGTCTTTAATAATTGCAACTGGTAACTTTTGTGACGTATACGCAAGAAACTAATTTATTGGAATATAATTGCTGAAGACGTAATTACAAGTGATTCTTGTCTTGTTCCAGTTAAAAGCTGTTTACGGTATGTGAACTAGGAAACACAAAAGTGAAATTGAGCTGTTCACTTTGCATACAATTGCAGTAATTACTTCATTGATGGGGAATAATCTAATCTGCAAATAGTTTCGTACCGCCAGAACAAAACAAGTAATTAAATAATGAGGATGAAAGAGACTCAAAAGCATGTACTTTTGAAAAGAATTTGTTAAAGTAATTAAATTTTTATCAGCATTACAATGAAAGCTAGTATTTACAATGTTTGCAAATTAAGGTTTTTGCTCGAAAAATATGTAAATTTGAATTAGCTTCATAAATATTATGAAGACAATTTAAAGTCTATTATCCATTAAAGTAAATATCTAATTTGGGCATTGAAAAACCCCCCAAAACAAAACATCAATTGCCGTAAAAAGAGTTAAGCGATATTAAAACACCTCTTCAAAATTGCGTGCTTTTCGTATGGCATTCGGTATTAGCTGCCATTAACAACTTGCTAAAGTAATTGAATGCCAAATTAACCAACAACAACAAAAAACCACTCCAAATAATAACACGACAATGATTTATTTATTTGCACCTTAAACCATCTGCTAAAATTATGATCTATTCCATTGCCACGCATACAAATAGTTTTGTAAAATATTTCTACAACACACAAGTAACATTATTATTCATTTACCAAACTGGAAAACCAGTTTCATTTCATCTCTACGATGGGCTCAAATAAAATGGTAAATGGAAAGAGAATTCTGCATACCTCAGTTTTTCACACATGACGGAATTTGTTACAAAACTCCGCAAACATTATTCGTATGTGTGTGTGAGCCACACAAGAGATTTGCTAGAGCTGACACCTCTATCCAAAGTCAGAACAGTACTTTTTGCACTAATGGTTGACCGATCTTCGTCGCTCTTTGAAAGACGAGGCAAATAGGAAGTGATCACAAAAGATCCAACTACTAACTTCAACAATGAGAAGAACCGTTTCTTTTCTTTAAAAGAACTTTCTGCACAGAGTTTTTAAAGATGACTGACGATTAGTCAAGGACCCAACTTCTATACAAGTTAAAAGACAAATTGTGAACAAACAAAAACCATTACATGATCGTTAATGATCGTAAAACATGTGTGTAATAAGCTGAGAGGAATTCCATTTGGTTTGTTAAATGAATTGATCTTTTTTGTCTCTTTAGAAATTAATTCCGTAGTTATAGGCTTATTCCATCAAGTCAATATCAAGGGAAACAGTAACTATCTTATATTGTATTAACGTATGCTTTACGCTCTTTTAACACCAATCAAGGATAAATAATTTAAAATTAAATAAATTACACTAAAAATCAATAAATTGTGATGTCTGCCAATATTTTCATTCAATAAAGAATCTATTTAAGATAATTCCATAAAAAAGAATGTACTATATTCAATAGTTTATAAATAGATGTACTAGTTTAGGCTTAATTATTAAACTCGTTAATTGAATATAATCTTACAAATTTGGACTAATATAGTCATTAAAAATCCATGATTAAATATTCAAAGTGATGATCACCTAGTGACACAATTTTGATCAGACTTTTTCTCCAGATTGCTAACTCTTAACAAAGCTGATAAACATATAATGAAATTTGAAAGTAAAGACTCCAAAGTTATGATCAGTTATTAATAGGAATGGTTTGGTAAAGTATAATCTTACCTACCCACATTCTGCCTATATTGAATAGTCATTCATTCAACAGCAAGAAATGCCATCAATCAAATCGGTTCGGTAATTACTGGATTCCCGTTTCTAATCTAATGATCGTATATATTTTTCGATTTCAATAATCTTTACTATTCTACACAAACACACAAATATCATCTTGATCATTGATTTTAATGATCATCGGAGAAGAAGATTGGATTAAGTTCATGGCCAACAATCATCGATCGTCAGTGTAATAGTGAAGATAACAATTCACTCTAGTGGCATTTCTACTTTTATTATTTATTGTTATATTAAAACTCGACAGCGATCGAGGTGATAAGGCGAAATCGAATTCAAGCAGCCACCACAATTCAAAGAAAAGAAAGCGAGGATCACCATTTATGGCAGTTGGAAGCACTTGACGTTCATTTTAAATTGTTTAGAAATTTCTCAATTGGTTCCAATAAGCGATCCTCTCTCGGGGGTTAAAACGTAATCAATTCATGTTTCAATTACACTACACTTGTATTTTAGTTGGTCGATAATTCTGTCAGTTCCCACCGGATACTCTCAACTTTTGCTTAAATATCACACACACACAAATCATTTTAAAAGCTAGCTAGGCCCTCGATTCTTGGCTCAATTTCTCAGATAAAAACGGGTTTGATCAACAACACAGTGCTGGATGGAGAAGAGAGTAAAATACAGACAAAGAAGTGCTCTGCCTAGAGGCTATTTCACCATCGACCAACCAGAAGCAAAGAGATCGAGAAGAAAGAAAATAACCAGATTCGAAATATTTAAACAATTTGTAGGTTTTTGTGTTAATGGACGACAACGACGAGAGACAAGAGACGAAACATGTGCTTCGATGCTGGACGGCCAGAGACAATGTCAAGACGAATGCAAATTGCTTTTCTGTTTATATGTCGCATGCCTCAGAGAAAATGCCAAAATCTGACATTTGTGCCAAAGTGAAGAATCACAAAAGATGATCGTACAGCTTCCTCGATCTGGTACAACTAGATCACAGTAATGAATAGGGAATGCCCAAAACCCCAATTAAGAGTCTTTCAGTACAAAATTTGAATAAATTAACACGTTGTTCATAAAACTGTCTTTTACAGGTAGGTCTAGAGAATGTCACTATTTCATTTTACAATTTAATGTCGTCCACCTCGGGCATCACCAATCTACATAAAACACCTAATTATCAGTCACCTAGTCTGTATTAGTTCCAAGAAATTTAGTCAATTATGTAAACACAAATTAACTTAATTGTCTCAGAATTACTAGGCGTAGACCGACTAATAATTAAATGTGGAAAAGGAAGTTCAAGTAACACACTGAAAAAATATATAAATACCTACTAATAAAAGAATCTAATTAAGGTTATTTGATAACAATACATTAAAAAGTAGTGTTTTACCAAAGAAAACACCTAATAAATTGAAATATTTTGTTTTTAATATATCTATTTATGTACTATCAACTATTATCACTGCTTAGTTGCATTCTCCTTGCAACATCCTGCCATCTGATCTGCAGAGGAGGAACGCCCCCTTACGACAATATACCAAGTTCAAAGAGGACGAAAGCATTCCGATCCACGACGACTTACTGATTTCGGCACGTCACAGACTTAAATCGATCTTCGATCTTATTAGCAAAACAGCTTTTTAAAAACACTATTTGACTACTATTTGTATTCCAGAATGGTATAGTTAAAGGGTTTCAATCTCCATTCTTAGAATTTGGTAATGATAGAACGCCCGCCCATAAACGAAGTGGTAACGCTCTTGTCTGCCTCCTCGGAGGCCGTGGGTTCGATCTCTGGGCGGGTAGGATTGACTGGATCCTTTTTCAACCGGTCTAGGTACTATTAATTGACTACTAATACACTGAAAATAAATAGTCATGGAAAGTCTAACACCCGTTGGTTGAGACTATCCCTAGTTCCATATCGGAATGTTGTGGGAAATATTTTATTAAATTAGAACATTAAATACTCCGTTAGGCCTGGTGTAGTTTAAGTCGTCTTCGTACTGGCTACAGAAGATACAATTTTCTTTTAAATAGGGTTTGTTTCAAGAATGATCCGCCCTGCCAGGAGCTCTTCAACAAACAATGGTACGAATGCCCTGAACTGAGATATACAGGGGAACTTCAAAACATCGGAAATGTTCATGATGATGACATCAAATGGTTTATTGCCTTGGATATTTGATTAGGGATACTTTTTTCTAGTACAAGGGTGTAAAATCTTATGTATTTTAAAAAGAAAGGAGTGTCAAATACAAACCTGGAACAAGTTTTTGATCGATTACGAATTGAAAAAATAAAACCATGCACGACAAAATTTCTTTGACAATCCTTTTCAAAATATACTAAAAACTACAAAAAGCCCTTAACTTTTGACATTGTCGTAAATTTGATTAATTAATGAAATGTCAAATCAATGTCAAAAAGCTAACTTTTTGATACGGGATGGTAAAAATTAAACTAAAATTTGAATATTTTGAAATGATCTTGGTTAATGCCAATTTAATTATTGCACAATAAAGATTTAAATTTTAAACCATTAAAGTGCTCATTGTATTTTTAAAAGCGGAAATCCGAGCATAAATTAGTATCAGTGACTGACCTTTAATTGCCGGATTAATATCAATGTCACGGTACGTGAATACAAGAGTGTTATTAAAATTGGTTAATTTCGAAAATCGAGGAATTTTCCTCAAACAATTTGATTAATGTAAGATTGAAATTAATACCCGAAAATCCACGACTTTCTTCTCTAATCTGTCATTTTTGTGATGAAGCTTAATTGCTGTTTAATTACCATTATGTAATCAGTTTCGAAATTGAATCGTATAAATCAAAAATGGGAGTCACTTTCGCCCAGATTCATGATCTTCAATAAAAATTATTTAATTTGGAATAAATAAACGGCGTAATTTCGCAACAAAGTTAAGCAACTGTGTCGGTGGGGTGTGCAAATTACCCTTGACAAATGCAAATTCCTAAATTAGCCGCGTGTACCAACAAATTTTACTTTCTCATACCGCAAATAACAAACCAACATAATTCCTTATCGCATTATTATTTTTGTTATATTTATATAAAAGCCCGAGTCCGGGTTGACTGATCACCGAAGCGTAACGAATGCCTTTCGATTGGATGGAAATAATGCGCCTGGCGAGGTGACTTATCACCTTAAAGCGGGCATAATTAAAAACAATTGAGTATGACGGTATTCTGCTAATAGTCGGCTTCCCATGAAGAGAAGCGCAACAGTATTCTTTTTATCGCAACTGTATTTGTGGAGACACCAATCCAAATGTGAGCAAATTGTCAAATCGAACGGTAAATTCTAACTCCGTTTCGATAATTGTATGTGACTCCATAAAAGAATTGCTTTTCTTCAATGATGCTCCCGTATCACTGTGGTTTGTATAGGGTTTTTAATAAGAGATTTAATTTTTTAAATTTGCAAATAGAGAACTTTTGCTTCATTGTAAAAAGGACGATAGGCCATTATTTAAAACCATTAACATTTTAGCTTAAATTTGCTAAAATTTGTTAAAATTAAACGCAATTGTTAGAAATTTAACTTTAAAATTATTAAAAGTTAAGAATTTTTAAGTTAAAAGTTTTCATGAAAAGAAATTAATATTTATTGATTTCTTTTTAAAAAAATACTTAATTTTTACAATATCAATATGTAGCCTTTTACTGAAAAACTGTATATAAGCTAAGGAATAAATTAAATAGGTATTTACTTTATTTCAGTAGTTCTGACTCCCTATTAAGGTCGATAGTATGAGGCTTTAAACACTAGTGTTTAAACGAGCGTAAATTTAATTTTGTAGGATTTTTTAAACTAATAAATTGGTTTACTATTTAATTAAACGAAGAATTATTTAACATTTCCTTTCATTGGTTATGTTCTAGACGTAGACCACTGTGCTGCTCCCCGGCTAAAGAACGAGAGCCGAATAGAAATCACTTTGATTGTTTTAATTACTCTCTCAGACACAAACACACCCAGGTATAGTGTTATTCACGGCAAGAAGCCGTTTTTGTCTGCAATATACCGAAACATTAAAATTCCACCATTAAATTCGAATTGTTGTTATGAATATCTTGTGGCGGGTTCTTTCGATTTTCGGCCTCAACCAAAATATGCAGCTCTTGGCATTCGTTGCGTAGGCAAGCACCAAACCCGTATCCCAACAAATCATTTTCAACAATTGACTAATGCTAATTGGAAATGGGTTTCTGCTATGTGCGATTAGCGAATGTCGACGGCGACAATGTCGGACCTGAATTCCGCAAATTCCTCCAGTAAATGGGATTTCGATTGTGGATTGTGTGTGTGTGTGGAGTGGACAAGAATTTTGTTAATATGCAATCGCAGTTTCATATTCCAGTTATTGAATTCTGCATTCGCATTTCACGAGAATTCCAAAACAATGATAATTTTTACATTATTTCCATACAATATTTCGATTATGGTAAAACTGAATAAAAATTGGCCAACCAGTGGCGTCAGGCCATGACTTATAATTCTAAGAATAATGACAATTCGCAAGAAATGATCAAGGTTGGAGATACATTTTCAAGAGTTTGTGTTTATAAAAATAACATTCAATGATTAAATGATATTATAAATTCTTTGTGAATAAAATATACCTAACTACTCAAGCTGCATAGAATGTCAAGAAGAATATTAATTAGTTTCTTTCAAACTAAACACACAGCTAAATGAAACTCTTTAAAGTATTTAAATAATAAGGATACAATGCATAGGAAAGCCGATTTCAATATCTGAATTAACAAAAATATATTAACGTTCGTGACAAAATGTTTTCAAAATCATTGCTTAAGACACAAAATGAACAATTTGACTTATTTAAGATTTGTCAAGATCTTGGGACAATAATAATATTAACATTTAGTTATATTTGTACACGAAACCATTACAACGGTGTTAAATTCAATTTTGGGGAGAATTCAGGGATCTGATAAAAGCCATTATTTTATTAAGGACGCATTTTAGAAATCTTGTCTGAACAGTATTTAAAAAATCAATTTGAAAACCAAATGACCTTTTAAGAGACTATTGATGGTTTACAAATGTTGTGGAATTCTAAATTCTGTGAATGAAGCAAGTGGCTTAATATATCTGTTATGTACTAACATTTATAAAACACAAGTCTCAAAAATTCTTGGGACAGAGCAGAATTCTGGATGATTTAGCACTATTATTTGTTAAAAGAAATGGCGCCTACAATATTTAATTAAAATATAATTTGAAATTTATGTTTAAAATACTGCTCAGACAGGATCCGTAAGATCCTAATCAACTAAATCAAAAGCGGTTATTAAAATTTCTAATCTTCCTTATTTAACTTTTTCAAAAATTGTAAAAGTAAAATTTGTATAATAGTTTTGGTTAAATTTAAACATAAAACTGCAATATCAATATATATTTTTGAGTCCTTATAGCTTTAATAATATATTTTAAGCTTTTAAAAATAAAAATGGTAGAAAAAATCATCAAAATTAGGGACAAACTAATTTTTTGCAATCCTAAAACGAAGTTTGTATTTTGACATTGATTTAAGTTTCACACACATTTTCTCGTTAAAAACGGCAGATTAACATCCTATTTTCTTCTATTTTTATACATCATAATTCGCATGTAAACAATATTCAATTAAAGAGATTCTCGCAATGAACATTAGCAACCACTAAAATAAACACAAGAATTTCCGTTCTATTTACTGCATTAAATTATATAATTATAATGTAGCAGACAACATATATGTATTTCATACATATTTATCCAGAAAAGAAACTTGAGGTGACCTACTTTTGGTCACTATTTATGTTTTAAACCATTATTACAATGACCAGACTACAACTGACCTTATTAGAAAACTATTATTATTATATAATTTTGATAAATATTGAACGATGAAGTTCAGTTGAATACAAATCTTAAATGACGAGTTTTATGCTCAAAACTAACCAGACCGGTAATAAACGGTGTCGCCATTGAATCCGGAAAAGCGCACCCAATTTCTGAAGACCCGAAAAACCGAAACTGGTTTGGAAAATAATCTAATCTGGTGGTGGTCAATGGAATTGAAATTGAATTTGGGTTGCCTTGAAAAAAGTTATCGTGACTTTTTGCTTTTGAAGATCACCATGGTGAAAATCAGTTATTCCACAATTCCATTCCATCAGGTGTCTGTGTTTCAGTTATCGGCATGAGACGGAACGAATTGACCATTGTCTGGCCTAATTTATGTACACCGAGGTCTGGCCTGTGTGCTGTACGGTTCGGAATTGAAGTTTCGTTGAGCGCAAAAATCAAACGTGCCGAACCCTAACCATTTCCTCCCACACACTTTGAGGCTAGAAAGACGGACAGGCAGTCAATCAATCTATACAGCCTTTACCTGCTGACTGTAAATTGCAGCAGTGCACACAGCTTTCGATGGAAAGACAGAGAGACGAAACAAATAAATCGTGGGTTCGACATCCAGAGATTTTATTTTCTCTTTTTTCTGGTTCCGTCCCATAAGATTCTGTGATCACCACCGTACCACACCCAGCAATTAGACCCTCTCTGATGCACTGGCTGCTTTCCCTTCTCACCCATCCATCCACCATTTCCTCTCTAAAGCCACCCAGCAATCCAAACTCAAATGCC
The DNA here is from genome assembly GCA_001014945.1 of Clogmia albipunctata. NCBI lineage: Eukaryota > Metazoa > Arthropoda > Insecta > Diptera > Psychodidae > Clogmia > Clogmia albipunctata. The sequence continues at coordinate 18,928 of JXOV01008198.1, read as the reverse complement.
AATTTTCCGAAAATAATGCAAAAAATGTCACTTTCTCTTTGTTTTTACACCGCACACACATTTACGAAAATTTCGCTCAAAAGACAATTTTCTTACACTCTTCTTCTCTTTCACTGATTCGCAATTACATTTTGTCATCCACTGACACACCGATCTTAATTACAATCATCTCATTTGTGACTAATTAATTAATCTGTCTTCTGGAGCAATAAATTTCGAGAGAGACATCAAGACGATTGCCAATCGGTCTGTTGTAATAGCCATTGTCATAAGAAATAGGAAATTAAACACATTGTATGTGATTTATGCGAATAAAAAGTGTAGAAAGGGAGAAAGAGCTGCACAGCCATATAAGCGACGAACCTGAATTATCGATTATGACCACAGCAACGTCTCTTTTTCTCTGTCTTCCCTTTTAGCCATCATCCAATAAAACTCATTGGCAGCCACAACAAGTGAGAGCCGATTGTTATCGATTTTCTATGCCCCGTGATTGTCCACAAATGGTGCTGTAGTACGGAAACAAAAGGAATTTGCAGCTTGACCCCACTTTCTCATCAAGTCTACGGGCCTTTTTTGCTAATTGCACGCCCGGAATTCCGACAATTTCAGCAGACTAACGGTCAATGGTTTAAATTTGTCTTTAATTGATAATAAATTAGAACACCAAGTGCTAATTTGGACGCTAATTCCTTTAGAGAATGTTCAACAGTCTTTAAAATAGGGTGATTTTGGGAATATTAGAAAAATGATTTGTTTTAAATATGAAATACCTATATTTAAAATAACATTCCAATAGTGTATTAAAAATACTACTATCGTAAAAAAATCCTTTAAAACCCTAATGGTTTAAAACCATTTATGACAGAACAAATATAATATAAGTGTAATGTCAATTTATGTAATCAAAATGCAAAAGGGAGAATTTATAACCTGTCAATTATTTGTAAAAAAGTTAATACAATGAAAAAACATTAAAAAGGAAAAGATTCCTTCACTTGTACAAAGACTTGACATTCAAGTTGAAATAGGACGATCGAGGGGAATTTATTTAATAGATCTTTTGTGTTTGAAATTACCCATAATAACAGAGCAGGATTTTGAGACGCTCTTCTTTGTGCTTTGTATTATCCTTATTACATGTTTCTCCCTACCCTATTCCCGTCCTACAATTATTGTTCTTTTGAGGATTTCCTGTGCGAAGAAGAAGAGGAAATTCCCCACGTAAACAAACACAAAGTCAGAAGATAAACAAAGCCCCCGCAAATGAGAAGAGATGGTTTTGTGCAAATAAACTGTGTAGAAGAAGATCATGTTCCTTTCCGTGAGAAGAAATGAGAGAGATTGTTGCTTTATTTATTCCGATATATCGGTATTTAGATCACATTTAATAAAGGTAGAAGATCGCAGAACCGAGAACGAAATTCTTCTAGCGAGTGAGTGAGCACCACTACATTCGCCAAATAGTCCGTTAACAGGTGCTACCAACCAGTTTTAGTTGATCGAGCATCACACATTTGGAATTAGATTATGATGATCTTGCGATAATAGAGTACTGATATCCAAAGAGGGTGTTAATTACCATGATATTATTCCTTTTGACCTCGTACGACGTCCAATTGTCGGTACTGAATGCGATCGCTAAAAGTGCGATCGCAATGATCCCAGATATTGTCGCTAGTGATAGTGTGATCGCTGAACACGGCATTTTGTATGTTGAATTCTATGGTGTTTTATTCCTTGGTTGAAATTATAATTCAGAATTTGATATCACTTAGCACAAACACACACTCTCAAGGGATTTCTAAAACACTTTTCTCTCTCACGATCAAAAACTAACTTCTTCCTCTCTCTGAAATTCTTCTGCTTTGCTTCGTCACACAAATTCCAATGTTACACACACACTGAAACCGTTCTTAAACAACTGCAAAATCACACTTTTGGGGAATAATCACTGATTTTCATCATCACATCCTTTCCACTTTAAATAAGCTTATATGATTAATAATTACATTTAAAGGAAAACTCCCTTTTAAAAAAAATTTTCTTTTAATTTTCAACACACTTCCACCTTTTTCCGATATTATTTTCGAATGAAAATAATTTACAGGGTGTTAAGGAAGCTCCAATCGAATGAGAAAACGAGAAAATAATATGAGTGAGACTCACTCACTTCATGTTCAAGTAACGCCTAAACATTTCATTTCGGTATTTACCTACACGTGCGAGTAAGATAGCGCTTTAAAACTGCGAGAAAGAGATCTAGGGTTACAGTAAAATCTCACTTATCATGATTACATTTTATATAAAAATATCTCGAATACGGAAACCAAGGATAAGATGGAGTAATTATTATTAGGTCCATATTATGCGATTTTTAACAAGTCTTTTATAATTTTAAAAATTATCAATCTATTACGATCGTTGCTGTTATAATTTTGGACAAAATCTCCTCGCTCCAGAATTTTTAGACTTTGAGATAAATTTATTTATTAATTTTGTTACTTTTTCAGTAGTGAAATAATAATTCAAAATTTGCACTTGTATGATAAAATGACGGCTATTTTATTAAAATTTTGGGATTATGTGGGAAAGATCTGTCTTAAGGTCAATCTTTATTTTTATACCCCTAAATTTAAGTGTAAAACATCCCCAAATTTTTTTATATTTTTTTTCAATAAAGGGTTATTTTGAATTATATCATGATTAAGCACTATAAATTATATATGCAAAAAAATCATACCAATACGACGTATTAAGGATGATCTACCCCTAATAAAATTCTTTTTATCAATGCCGAACTTCTCTGAAACGGCTTAACTTATTTTGTGGGCACGTGGGGAAACTCCCAATATTTTGTTTTAGTTTTTTAAAGAGCCATTTCGGATTTGATTATGATTAAACATTAAAAAATTCATATACAAAAGGTTTTCCAAAAAGAAAAGTTATATTTTTTACGCTTATTTAAAGGTAAGCCACCCCTAACTTTTTAATTCAATTTCATTATGATTAGGCATTGAAAACACATATGCACACTACATGTTTGTAAGATACCTTTAATCAAAGTTTTTTAAGCAATTCAGTCTATTCGGTTTATATAATGAGCTCTTTCGTATATGCTCATTAAAAGAAAACAACCCTCTAACAGTTCCATATATTTCATTTCTTAATTTAAAAAAAATGCATAGATATTTTTTTCATTTTATTGATTCATTTGTGAAGAATAGTGTTTACGTAGTTTAACTCCAAATTATTTCGTTTTTGATAAGTAATTAAGTTTTAAAACAACAAATTTTTAGCTAAAATATTATAGCATGGTCTTTTATACTTAAAATTCAATATATTTTTCTGTAATTTAAAAATACATTAATAAAGTATATTTAAAAACGTTTAAAATTTTTTGATTTTTACATAAGTTATTCAAGAGTTTAATTGTTTATGTTTCTTGATTCTTCATCCAGAAATCTTTCGATTTTAAAAATGTTTTTTTTATTGTTATTAATTATAAAAAGTCTTTTACTTTAAAGAGTAGAGAGTGTTGTAGTATTCTCAGAAAAGTATCTTTTATTGTGAGTTACAGTTATTTGGATTGGGTTCTTTTTTTATAACTTTTTTTGGGACTTTTTCTATGCCATTGATAAATTTATTAATACAATTTAAAATTTCGCTTCTCCACAGTTGTAGGGCTTGTATCTTGTCATTTGAATTAAGCCTCTTTTTATAAAGATTCAATCTCTGATTAAAATAAATGTCGAAAATTTTTTTTAATGTCATTTTCTTAACATTTTGTTGTTCGTCCAGAATGTGAGTTGTTTTTAGAAGAAATTTTGGTGTTCTGGGCTTAATACCGGAAACAATTTCTTTAAATCGATCCATCATATATTCCATTATCCTTTCGTTGCCCTGAAATATGGAATTAAAACACTCTCCCTTTTGATTCCATCCTAAAATAAAATGTATGGGCAAAATTGGCAATAAGAAATCCCCATCCTTGTCAGGGTACAAGTTCTGGATCACCTCACTAAAATATAAAAGTAAGTAATGTTAAAGATTTAGCTCATTTTTAGTAATTATAAAATATTACCAGAGACATTCTATATACACATGATTGGGATTGCCACCTTTACATCCTCCAATTATTCGAAGAACACTAAGCCAATGGAAGTCCTCTCTGGCCATCGAAATAAAGGCCTTTGAAATAACAGTATGTATTTCTTTGTAGTCAACCTGATATCCTAATTCATTTGCGTTGTCAACGTAGTTTTTGGTTTTGTTTAGCTGTGACTTGATAATCGCCCTTTTTATTTTTGTCAAACCGTCAAGAGCAGAGGGAATACATTTCAAGTTTCTAGAATAAAAATACGTGGAATACAATCTTCCGACTTCCAACTCCATAACTGCAAACTGTATGTGGTGCATTTTGGAAAACGTTTTGGCCAGTTCCCATTTTTTCTCGGGCTTTCCTTCAAAAATTATTCTACAAATTGTAGATATATCATTACTGGGTCGCTCAAGCCTTAAAAACCATTTTTTCCAGTCCTTAAACATCTCTTTTTCCACATGTTGAGGAAGACTAGCCATTGATTTAAATTCGGCAAAAATCTCATCAGTACGTTTAGTTTTTCTTAAAACGTATATCTCAAAATCAGATCTAGAATTTTAGAAATAAAATCAAAACCTATTGAATGGAAATTAGAACCACTTACCTCATAAGAGTTGGCCAATATTTATTCAACGTGTGTATTGTTTGAATGGTTAAATACACTCCAGCATCGTTCTGATCGGAAGCTATTATAATTCTTTTAACGGATAAACCGCAATATTCGCCAAAAACCTGGCCATGTTGGATGCCAACAATAGAGATTACTATTTGGGCGATTACGTCTTCCCTTTCTACCAAAGATTTAGAAGGATAAATAACCTGGAAGCCTGCTTTTATGGCTGCATTCCTTAACATGTTCAGGGCACATTTGTGCTGCGTAAGTACCAATCCCATTTGTGGACTTTTAAGCGAATTAGATCCTGTGAAAATAGCAGGGATCAATGAAATGTTAATATAGAAAGGTAAAAAGAGGAAAACAAACCTGATCTACACAACAATTCTTTGATCGATTTGCGGTTCATGTTTAAAACGATATTTCACAAAAGCACGAAACTCAAAAATCTCAAATTGAAATGACGTTTTGTTTGGCGCCAAATAATTCTAGACTTGTGAACCCTAGTAGTGACATTTATTTGTTTATAACCTCTAAAAATATTTTAAATGCAAAAATCTAATTTCCCGAGAAATTCGGGGCGCCAACTGCAAAAGAGACCACCGCCAAAGGCTCATACACGTCCCAACGACCTGTACATCACCAATAAAACAGACTTTCACGTAAGAATTAATTGTTGTGTTTTTATCATTTTCTTAAAATTTCACTTGTAGGCTCAATTTAAACAATGTGAATCCTTTTTGTCCAATCCTGATTTCGGGGAAGTCTTTATCCATTGCATTGGAGGTGCTATAACAAAGGGGATCAATCTGGCATTGCAAATTCAGAAGAAATCCAATGATTTGTATCAACTAGAAATTAATACTTCGACAATCGCTTTGATTGGTGAGATTTCGTTTGTTTTTTTTTTTTATCTAAATTGCAACTAATTTATGCCTTTATTCAGATGACTTGCATCCCTTGAACGACGAGGACGACTTTACTGTTCAAAAGCGCAACAATTCAGCTATACATATAAGGATATTTTCGGTTAGCAAAGCGGCTGAGAAAAAAGAGTAAATTACATTAAAATAATGTTTAAACTATCAGAATTGGTAAAATGGCTGGGCTTGACTGAATTTGAGATCTTCACCAATCTGGTGGCCCTTTTAATATTCACCATACTGTTAGCCCTAAGAATTGCCACCTATTTGCCGGAACAAGTTTTAGACTGGTTCGGAATTTTCTCTCCACTCTTTTGCGCAGATCTCTGTAATGGCTACTTTTGCATCATTGTCGGCATTCGAATGTATGTGGACAGTGACCAGATTAAACGCAGAGCCCTTCACAGAATCCTCTGGAGCGCTAATTTTCTGATTTTAACAGTGGTCTTTAAATATCTTCTTTGTTTAAAATTAACGGGACAGACTCAATTAGAATTCAGCGAAGTATTCTCTCCCCTCTTTATCCTTCTTCAACTTATTGCTGTTAGGGCCTGCCAGTTACCACATTCTGGGTGAATTTATATTGTGTAAAATAAATTTATAATATAAGAGAAAATATAGTATTTTTATACGGATATTTTAAAAAGCGTTTTATGCATTTTAGTTACATAAAATTGGTATTATGACACTGTTATTTCTTATGCCAAAAATTATAGCACAGGAACCGAAATTTGAGAACCAAATTTTAAAAACGAATGTTGTGTTAATTTATTTAAAAATGCATAAAATCTTTTACAAAATAGGTCAATAAGCATTATTACACACACGGGTCTTCTTTAGAACTCTTTACGGCCGTTATTAAACCTGATATTTAAGAATGTCTTACCGACCTAGTTGTTTGAATAACTATTACTTAGTATTCATAAACTTGCACTAATTGATTGATTCGCAATAATATCAAACTTCCTTTTAATTTATCAATAAAACACGATATTCACGTTATGGTCATATTCTTCGTATTTTGGAATTCATCAGTGACATTTTTGAGTAGAGGTATAAAAAAGTACGTCTTGTGTGTGTGCTTAGGAGCTGATTTTCTCAATCTCATCCACGTCCTCGGCGTCCAGAAGCTGAATCTTTTTGGAGAAGTGGCTCTCGATGGCTCTGCACAGGCCCATGCTCTTCTCCGAGTCAATCAAATTGATGGCGATGCCGTGCTTGCCGAATCGCCCGGTCCTGCCAATTCGGTGGAGATACGTCTCGCAATCAGCATGTCCCGATGTGTCCATGGGCAGGTCAAAGTTGACCACAATTGTCACCTGTTCAATGTCAATTCCTCGACTGAGGACGTTCGTCGTGATCAGAACCTTCTCGTAACCAGCCCGGAAACGGTCCAAGACAGCCAGACGCTGCTCCACAGATAAGTCTCCAGACAATACAGCCACCTAAAGGAAAGAAATTATGTTGTAATATTTCCATCATTTTATTTAAAATGAATTTTAAAAAAATCATAACTTCAGTACACTTCTTTTCTTTCATCCTTTTAAAGGCAGTGATTGCGTATTATATTTTAATTAATATCTGAATGTATCAATTTAAATACATTTTTTGCACGGGTGGAGAGATTAAAAACGAACCATTCTATGTCCTTATTTAAATTGATATATTTAAGGATTTTAAACAAAACTGATTAAATTGATTTTATTTAAATTTTTTTTATTATATTCTAGAAAAAAAAGTTATTTTGAAATAAATTTTGAAAGACATTACATGGAAACAGATTAAAATTATTGTGAATTCTAAGAATTTTATTGAAATAAATACAATAATGGAGTTAAATTAAATTGATTCCGACTTCCAAAAAATATTTAATTCCTGTTCTATTTCACGTAGCTTTACCATATTTGATGTGTATTTCAGTTATGAGATATGTAACAATAACCCAATAACACTTATTTTATTTAATATGCTATAAAACAACCAGATATTAGTTTTAATATTCTTCCTACCTTATGTCCGTCTTTAGCCAATTTTCCCGCCAACCAGGCTGCTGTTTTTCGCGTGTGACAAAACATGATTGCCTGCCCTATTGTAATCACTCCATAGATGTTCTGGATCGCCTGGTATTTCTCCTCCTGGTTGCGGCACTTTATGTAGTACTGCTTGATGTTATCTAGCGACTCTTGTTCTCGCTTCAGCCTTATGATAATCGGATTTGGAACTATATAAGATGCAAACTGCATCACGTCCTTCTCGTAAGTCGCCGAAAAGAACATCATTTGACAACTCTTTGGTAAGAGCCTGGAAAAAATTGGAAAAATAATAAATTAAAGATTAATCAGTATTATTACAACAAAAATTTCAGAATTAAAATTGGGTTTAAACGATTTTTAAATATAATTTGCACAAAACATAATAACTTGTAGTCGTACCGATTATTTTATACAAGATTTTTTAAAAATCCCATTAAAAAGTTAAACAAAGCAACGTAAACTCACTTATGAATTCTAATACACTGATCTTGATGTCCTTGAGTGGCGATCATGACATCGGCTTCATCCAGAACAAAGACTGATATCTTCTTAAGATCAAACACTTTGAATTTGAGGCCCCAGTCCAGAATTTTTCCGGGAGTGCCGATGATGATGTGGTCTGTCAGTGTGGCATTGCGCTCGACTTCCTCGCCCCGGACGGCGAAGCGAAGTCGAATCTCGGGGCAGAACTGAGCCATTTTGGCGGCCACTTCTCCTGTCTGAATGGCCAACTCGTAGGTTGGCGAAAGGCAGAGAACCTGAGGGTAGTTTTTAGCCGCGTCTACTCGGCTAAGCATCGCCAGGACAAAGGCGGCCGTCTTTCCGGTTCCAGACTGACTTTGGGCGATCATGTTTTGCGGTGGGTGGGCCAAAAGGGTCGGAAGGGCCGACTCCTGTATTTTAGAAGGTGCGTTAAAGCCCATGGCGTACACTCCTTTTAATAAACCTGGTTTCCTAAAGAAAATATTTGAAAATTAAAAACTACATGGCTAAAATAAAAATAAACTCACAATCTCAGATCTTCAAACGTTTTAACTGAATATAACGGTGAGTTGGGATCATTTCTCTGGATTTCCAGGTCTTGTTTGGAATCGACGAGACCTTTCCGGATGATTTTCATTAAATAACTCGTGTCCGCTTTCCTGAAATCGGAATTGAAATGTTTATCGCATTTTACAAGCATTCAGACTTTAACTTACGAAGCAGCATCTCCCTCCGCTTCATCCTTAGATTCTGCCGGTGGAGTGGCTTCTGCTCCCGCTTCCACAGGTGGTTTTATCTCCAAATTGCTGACCTGAAAAGGAGTTTCAGTAACTAGGCGAATTCCTTCAATTATAACCAATAACTCACCAATTCGGAGACTTCCTGTGCTGCTGTGTTCTGGGCCCAGTCGACCACCTCGGGTTTGGTCTGTGTCTCACTCATTTTAATGCCGGCGTTTTGAATTGCAATAAATATGGAGCTAGTTTTTCTAAATTTAGGATTTCTGACAACGCGCGTCAAAATTTGTTGACGTTTAGTTGTCAAATCAATTCTGCTGATAAAAGTTGCCTTTTGAACCTTTGCCTGTTTTTCGGTTAATTGGCGGTAATTAAAGGATTTAGAGGTTGATTCCAGGTCATTGAGTACTCCGTCATCTGATTCTATCGAATATCATTAGAAAATGCTGTCCCGTTGCTCAAAATTGTTCTCCACTTCTCAGGTAATTTTATTCGCTTTATTTCGTTACTTTTAAGGGGTTTTAATAGATAAATTGGTTTTGATACCCTTAAATCTTATTTTTCTACCTTCTTTTGAGAATGGTTCAATTCTATAAGAAATATTAATTGAAATAAACACCAATTGATTGCGTAACAAATCTCATACTTCTTACAGCTGGCCCAGAGATTCCAGAGCACTTTGGTGATAGCCGAGCACAATGACCAAGTTCTGACTCCAATTACGCAGAATGCCATCTCTGCAGCAAAAAAACTGGGCGGAGAAGTGACTGTTTTAGTAGCAGGAACGAAATGTGGTCCAGCTGCGGAGACTGTGGCTAAAGTTTCCGGTGTTAGCAAAGTTCTAGTGGCTGAAAATGAGGCCTTTAAGGGATTCACACCAGAGGCATTGACATCCCTGCTTTTGGCAACTCAAAACCAGTTCAAATTCACCCATATCGTTGCTGGGGCTTCGGCTTTTGGAAAGTCGCTCTTGCCTCGTTTGGCAGCCAAATTGGACGTGTCTCCCATCTCAGAGGTGATTGACATTAAGAGTCCAGACACATTTGTGCGCACAATTTACGCCGGAAACGCTATTTTAACCCTCAAATCGAAGGATGCTGTGAAAGTGTTGACGGTTCGTGGCACAAACTTTGAAGCCGCTCCAATTGCCGACGCCAAAAATCCAGTTGAAAAGGCGCCAGAAGGCAGCTATAAGACAGACTTGAGCGAGTTCGTGTCTCAGGAGCTGACTAAATCGGATCGCCCCGAATTGACCAGTGCCAAAGTCATTATCAGCGGTGGAAGAGGACTCAAGTCTGGAGACAATTTCAAACTGCTCTACGATCTTGCCGATAAGTTCGGAGCCGCCGTTGGTGCCTCAAGAGCTGCTGTTGATGCTGGATATGTACCAAATGACCTTCAAATTGGACAAACTGGAAAAATTGTTGCACCGGTAAGTTAGTTTTTTTAAAATAAGAAATCAATTCTTAACTTTTAAATCATAGCATACTGTTTTCTTGCAATCCCGTATCGAAAGGTTATCTTTTTAAAATTATTTTTAGTTTCATAAAGTGTCACTTTTTACACTAAAGAGTGATTTTTTTTCACAATGTTTGAATATTTAGCTATGCAGCAAAATCATAACTAAATATTCAAAGTTCAATTTTATACAATATTGTACTAAAAGAAGCGGTCCCTAATATTTAATATATCAAGCTATACCTACAGTTTATAAGTATGAAATATAGAGTAATTTATTAACTCTATTATATTTTCTTTAATATTTCTTTTGTCTTTGCAGGAACTTTATGTTGCAGTAGGAATTTCTGGAGCTATTCAGCATTTGGCTGGTATGAAAGACTCGAAAACAATTGTGGCTATCAACAAGGACCCAGAAGCACCCATCTTCCAAGTTGCTGACTACGGTCTTGTTGCTGACCTCTTCAAAGCTGTTCCGGAAATGACTGGAAAATTGTAAAAGCGGTGGTCTTCTTTATGATCCCGAAAAATGCATTTATTTTAATTTGAAAAATTCAATAAAGTGTAAATTTTGTAATGTTAAACAAACTTTAGGGAAATGCAATAAATGTTTGATAATCCTTTTTACTCAAAGAGTTTTAATTGATTGTATATTTTTTTTAAAGGAAATCGACATAATAAATTAAACTTTAATTATATACATTAGTAGTAATTATCATTGTGATTTCAGGATATAATTGAATTACTGTCTTACTTTCCGTAGAATTTTTAAAAGCTCAAATACTACCTATAATGATAAAAATTTAATTTTCTAAATTTAAGACCAAGATATTGTTGTTGTAAATAAAAAGGAACAACAACATATTGTTTTGGAAAATTAAAATAAATATTTAGAAATTTTAAATTAAAATGGAAGAACTTGGTATTCAGAGGATAGTAATCCAGTTCCTTGCTGTAGTTCCCCATTCCCGAATTAATTTTGAGGTAAGACAAGCATTTTTCTTCTAAAAAATTCTAATTGTTTTTATCTTCCAGCAAATAAAATTGATTTCTGCATGGGACGACCAGTTAAGCTTCATGGAAAGAACAATTTGTTCCCCTGTGGTTAAAAATTATCCCTTAAAGTACTCATATCAAATCCAGTTCTTGAAGAGACTAATTTTGGAGTTGGAAAAACTCACCCCGGAAATTCATGATCGTATTTATGAAGAGCTGACTGATTTACAGAAGATGGAAAAGTCTAATGCTCAGGAATGGAGTTATAAGCATTTTCTCGTTGATAAAGAAGTGATTTCCATTAAAGAAACTCCTCAAATAATATCCCAAGGTACGACAGGACTCGTGACTTGGCAAGCGGGCATTTTTCTTGCGGATTGGATGTCAACAAACTGTAATTTATTTCGAGACAAAGTAATTGTCGAGCTGGGGTCAGGGACAGGAGTCACTGGGGTTCTTGCCTCTAAATTATGTCATCCTAAGCAACTGTATTTGACCGACTGCCATTCAAAAGTTCTTGATCTTTTAAAAGAGAACACAATTCTGAATCAGTGCCAAAATACGAGAGTATTGAACTTAGATTGGGATCGACCTCTAGAAGAGCAAGAGACCGAAATGCCAGATTATTTGTTGGCAGCTGATATTTTATACGATAACGAAATCTTTAGACCTCTTCTAAAAGTACTTAATTGGTTTTCGAAGCGATCTGAAAACCTGCAAATATTTTTAGCCTGCACTGTTAGGAATGCCGACACTCTGACCGAGTTCCTTGCTTTGTTACAGTCCTCTGGCTTTGATTATCAAATAATAATTACATCAAAGGAATTGAGTAACAGATTTCATTGGGATCCTACAACAGAAATTCGTCTGTATAAAATTACAAGCAAAAAATAAATATTTGATTTAAAAGTTGAATCTACATTAATTATTGTTAATATAAGTAGTATTGATAACACATAGTAGTATAGATGGTCATAGACGGCTGATATGATTCATTGCATTTAATTTAATCTGCATCACTATCATATTAAAATTATTATTTCTGATATTGCTATTGGTATATTTTGTACTACAAGAGTGTACAATGAGCCGTTTTTAACGAAGAAATGAGAGTGAAATATGAGAAGTCAGGCGAGTTTTTCATCGATTCGAAGTTAAAAAAACGGATTTTACACCGAGCAGGACAAATTTTTTGCACTTTTCTTAAATATTCACGTAAAACTTATTACAATGGTCTTTATTTGAACGATTTACGGGTACTTTTTGGCCATTATTAAGACCTGGATATACAAGAATTTTTATTGTGATCGGTGAGCCGTCTATGAACCAAAGGGTCAAAGTCACTTCATGGGGGAATCGCAAGGGTCTCCGATCCGGAGAGTGGGACTTGGACGTCCATCTCCCGGAGCAGGCAGGGAGTAGCTGCCGTGTGTGCATTTGTAGAACACAGACCCCGTGATTAGACTTCTTCCTGAAATTGACCAGTTCCTGTGCCGAGAAAGAACGTTTTAGTATTTGAAAACTCCGTCTCTTGTCTCTGAATGTCCTATAGATCTTCGGTGTTATAACTAGTATGACACCCTCCACAGTTTTTGCACAACATTGTTGGAGAACCACACTTCTCCTGCTCGTGTCCTGCGGTGCCGCACCTTCCGCATAATTGGGGTTTATAATAAAATTTTGCAATATACCCATAAGCGTGGCACTTCTTGCATTGAAGAGGCCTCTGGACAAAAATTGGTCCATATGGAGAATTATCCTTTTAGGGCGTTGTGGAGAGTCGAAGGTAAGCAGGAAGGTTCCAGAATTGGCCAGGCCAGACTTGACACCCTGCTCTCGCGTATTGGCAGTGCCTCTCCTGAGAAATCTAATTTGGCTGACAATTCAAACTAAATTTACATATTTCTAACATTAATCCTCTCCTAAAGAGTTTCCATATCTATACTGCCATAGTGTACGGTGCAGAATAACTAATAAACACTTTTATCCTATCCTATCATAATACACTTGAACATATTTATAGCAACAAGTTAGTTAGGACCAGCAATTGTGATAGGGAGGTAAAGATAGGGCGAGAAGGGGCGTATGACTGTCCATACACCCGGTGATACGTTATCGTGCATCGTTCAATGATGTATTCATATATGTATGTATTTATATATAAATAAGAGAAGTGCTAATATACTCGAGTGTGTTCTACGCCCAACCTACAATAACCAGTATGAAATAATAGTTAAAATCCTTTAAAGTAAAATTCTACTTATAAATAATACATGAAATGGAGTTTGATTACCTTTTTACTGAAAAGTAATCAGTCTTTGGTCCTCCGACCATTAATTTTCGACTCTTTGTTTTGTGGGACCGCTTCTTTTGATTGTTATTTATTGAGGATTCTGGCAATGCAGACGCACCTAAGATTTAGATGTCTCAGTTTTTCTGTGCCACGTTTATTTTAATTTTACCAGCTCCTCTCCTCTTCTCCACTTGCATGCATCGAAAACGCATCGGGGGATAATTGGATTGGATCCCCCAAAATTCGTGCATAGAAGTGATTTAATTTCGGTTGATTTGTGATTAACGAGAAACGATTGGCGGAGATAATTATTTAAGGAACCAGGGGGAAGATTTATGATGATTGATAAAAGACGCTGAGTCTGGTGTGATGTTGGTGGGCCCGCTTCAGGGTCGACAAGGCTCTGCAGATATCGATTTATATAGTTTTTGTGAAAAATGATCTTGACAGTTTTCTTAAGTAGAATTAAAGGCAGTTAACATTTTTAGGAAGACATTTAAAAAAGCTTTTGTGGAAAAAGAAGTAAGCATTTATTTACAAAGTTATGGTTCTGAATTATATATTTTTTGCAATCCCATAACGAACGGTTGACATTTTAGTGTGACTTTTTTCAATAGTGAAAATTTTGCTTTTTTCACTAGTGAAAAATAGAAAATTATAATATACCAACGAATTTGTCACAATGTCAAAATTTAAACGCCATTTTGATAAACTGTACGTATACATCGTGATAACAGTAAATTTTTAATTTTTTTAGTGTATTTTGAAGAGGATTGAAAGAAAATTATGTCCCATTCGTTTGTAAAATCTGTTCTTTAACTCGCTTTCATATCGATTTTTCATCCTCATTAAAAAACAACTGATCAAATTACTATTTAAGTTTGGAATTTTGATTTCAAATTGAAGATTTATTTTCTATGACATTATTGACATTTGTATTGAATTTCAAATTAATTCCCGTGTTTCTTTTAAAAAATGAAACTCATATTTAGTGTTTGGGCTTTTATAATGCAAATCGTTTAGCGAAAAATTGTTCCTGCGGGCGGTGAATGCGTTTTGTTTTCTTTTGCAATGATTTTATTGGCAATTTTGAACCGTTTCTGATCAAATTTTAAGCGCAGTTTTTGGTCCAAGATTATTCGAGACATCAGAGACACCGACAAACGAGGCAAGGAGGAGCAAGCAGAACAAGGCAGACAGGAAATTACACTTGAAGAGGCACAGATCGCGATAAAATAGCCTTTAACAATTAAGAAAACATTGCGGTAATTGTCCATTGAATAAGCCCCATGTAAGTTGTTATGTCCTGTGACAAAATTGGCGTTTGGATTCTGCACCTGTCCTCATTTGTGTCGCCATAAAATTCCAGAGATTCTGGCAGGCGATCTTCAGAAAATTTCACGTTCAAATTGGTCTCGTTTGTTTAATGGTAAAAAGGGGCTCGAATTAATTAAATGATCGGACTTTAGTACCGCTATACAAGAACATTTCTTGCTCCGAAAGTGCATCCAACGAGAGTTTTTGCACTGCATTTCGTGAATTACGGGAATGCACAGTGAATTTATTTGGAAGAATTGAATTGCATACGAATTAAATTTTATAAATTTATAAAAAAAACATAATGAATTTAACGAAATCTTTTATGTATGATTAAAATGCAAACTTGTATTGGAGTAATTAATTGCAAAAATTTTAAATACTTAAATATTTAAAAAAATTATTTTAGTTTGAACTTCTCCATTGATAAACCCAATAAAATTTGATAATTTTGAGATTATAGAAAATCTAAAATGAAATTAAGAAACATTTTCACTAAAAACCACATGTACGTTGTGCAGCATTTAGAATTCAGAAGAAAAAGACAGCACATCCTCAATTTAAGAATATTCCATATGGATTGTTTTTATTCCTCAAATTTACAGCCGGTAATTGTACGGAATTGGCCCTTGGAAAGGCTTTTTGTCGAGTCTGGTCATCAACATTGAAAGCGTTCAGGTAAACTGATAAAAGATTGGAGACGAAACAACACATTTTACTGAAATTATTCCGCATCCCATTTTACCCGGTATTCTTTCACCTAATTAAAGTCGTTCTCGACAAGTTCTTGACCAGGGCCTTCAGTGGTTCTTTAAAAACCAGAAGAAAGAAGTCGGATAAAAGAACGGAATGAGATGTGATGTAAAGATGAGCTTCGACTTTTATGTGGATCATCGGAACAATAAAAATGATTATCAATAAACTGGCGCTTCGGTCAAGGGCTCATTTTACGGCCAGACGCAATTTAATTTATGTTTTCCCGCAAGAAAACATACACAGACAAAACAAAACCGAGAGCTTAACATCAAATCCATCAAATCTTTGATGGCGTCTCGGTTTCTCTCCTCTTCTCTGGTCCTCCCAAGCAAGCGCCCGAGCTTCAAAAGTTAATTTTATCGGACAGACAGCAAATGCATTCCCTGGGCGAGATCATTCCTGATGGATAAAAAAAGTATCATTTTTCATTTAATTAACGTACAAGTTTATCGGCGCACTAAGATAATTTACTGAAACACAAATCATTGTCCCTTCGGGAAGAATGAGCTCTGGGCGATAATGACAACACACAAGCTGGTCTTTTTAGATGAGAACTCTTGAGGATATTTAATTCAGCTATCATTATGAAATATAATAATGTTTTGATGTTAATAATGATCCTCTTTGTTGATCACTAGAAAAGGTAACAAACATAATTAATAATGCTGTAATATTTCATATGCGTTTACAAGAAAGTAATTACCTGTAGATTTGAAGCACATATTTTTTAACGACTTGTAGAAAAAGCTAATATTTTATTACATCATATTATTTTAAAAACCATTGTTCTTAATCCCCCTTTAAACTGTCCGGTTCTATACTGCTCCAGTGTGCGTACGGTGTTAAATGAAATATAAAAAATACAAAGCATTATTGCTAATTGATCCAATAAGCTATTTTGGGTAAATGATATAAATTTAGATACGCATAATATTATAATATTAATTAGTGATTGAGAAAAAACAAACACTTAAATAATAATCTTAACGAGGTCTTATTATATATTATAATTCATTGAAAGTGCTCGTATTGTCTGATATATCTAATATAAGAAAAACTGAAAAGATTTCGTAAACGTGAAACGTGTCAGCTCCTCGTAAAAAGTTTTTATTTAAAAGTCAAAGTTCTAAAGTTTTATACTGGACTTTTTTCTGATAAAATTGTATAATTAGAGGTTTGTTTTTAGTTAATTAAATTGCAATAAAGTTGTGACATTAACGATGAATGAATCTGCTTTTTAAAAGTGATTCATAAAAACCACAATGAAATTATTTTTTAGACATAGAGATTAAAGAGGTAAATGAGTCATAAATGTGGGATTTACTGCTTCAGAAGCAATTACAATTACTTTCAGCAGTGCACTGAAAGTGAATTCACTGGCTTCCCAGACCAATAGAGCGATGAGAAGATTCCTATCTCTCTAGTCTGACTGGAATCTGCTCCATCAACAAACCCAATGCAAACTAAGTACTTGGGTTACAATTTGTCATCTTGGTGCGCCTTTGACTAACGACAATGAGATGAGGAAAAGGCATCTCATCAACAGCACAATAAAGTCAGGTAATAATAATTATTACAGCGCCATATCCATTTGAATGGAGAGGAGGGCTATCGTTGGTTTTATGCCCATCTACTAGAGATCCCTTGTCTATCTCTCTGTCTGACAGTCGTCTAAAATAATAAATTGTGAGATAGGCTGGCAAATGACTGATCACTCCAGAGAGAGGAGGCTTTCCCTCCCTTCTCATTACCGCAGTGGACACAATTAATCTTTGTCGTGGTTCGGTTTAATTAAAAGTGATGATTTGTCACATAAATGCTGATTATATTTGTCCAAAAGAACCTCAGAACCGAGAGCACGATCTCGTCGCTCTTGTCCATGGGCAGATGTAGCCATCAATCTGCGGTCGCTGTTGCTGCGCGCGGCCAAAAGAAGATGACAAGAGGTAACGTGACACAAAAACAATACAAGCAATTTTCGGGCGGTAATGACGAAAAGGTTCTTGTACTCGCTCGCCCCGGACAAAGAGAATTCAGAATTTAAAGGCCACGATTCATCGCTTTCGAGGAGTCACTGACTCCGAGACTGGGCACTTTCAAGAGGACCATCACCCAGACGACGACGCTATCCTCCAGGCATTTTATCGTCGCGATCGATAAGATGACAGACACCGCCGACAATGAGGATCACGAAAAAATTATTAACATCGTGCGACAATTATGGTAAACGCCAAATTATTCCGCCGATTTAAACGGCTTTTTCTTAAAAGCCATCCCAATTGCACACAGTACAGTACATTCAACCCAACTTTCAAACAAATAATTATTTTTATACTTCTTTTAATATTTTAATTGGAAAATAACATTTCTTATTAAATATAAAATTACGTATTTTTTAAATACCAAAATAAGTTTAATAATTGAAATATGAAAGCTAGTAATTTGAGCTACAAATCAAATGTAAATACAAATTTTTTTAAGAGGAAGGAAGCATGGAAATTTGAGCTTATAGTGTGTTCTTTTATATTGAAAAACACTCAAGAAGTAATATTTTTTTGTAATGAGCTTGTCACACTAAACTTTATTGCTTGTGGACGATCCGCCCCCTTCTTAACATCCAATTTCCCAATTAACTGTGATGGTTAGATAATGAAATTACATGTCTATGGAATCTTTGTTGTGCTGGCTATTTTTGCACTTTTCAAACTTAAAATAGAGCAATTATTAAAGCCGCAATGACGATTTGAAATTCGAGACGGAATCAGCATGTACTGTTATTTTTTCAGACTTTTGAAGATAAGAAAAATGACGGGTCCAATAAGAAGCCCAGAAATGCAATAAGCAAACTTCTCCTTCGTTCTCAGTAACACTGAGACGCACATTTGTGCGATCGTATTATTATTATTATTAG